>OV277349.1:22818876-22928876 GCA_922984085.1 Sicus ferrugineus
TGACTTGACTTGACTTGACTTGACTTGACTTGACTTGACTTGACTTGACTTGACTTGACTTGACTTGACTTGACTTGACTTGACTTGACTTGACTTGACTTGACTTGACTTGACTTGACTTGACTTGACTTGACTTGACTTGACTTGACTTGACTTGACTTGACTTGACTTGACTTGACTTGACTTGACTTGACTTGACTTGACTTGACTTGACTTGACTTGACTTGACTTGACTTGACTTGACTTGACTTGACTTGACTTGACTTGACTTGACTTGACTTGACTTGACTTGACTTGACTTGACTTGACTTGACTTGACTTGACTTGACTTGACTTGACTTGACTTGACTTGACTTGACTTGACTTGACTTGACTTGACTTGACTTGACTTGACTTGACTTGACTTGACTTGACTTGACTTGACTTGACTTGACTTGACTTGACTTGACTTGACTTGACTTGACTTGACTTGACTTGACTTGACTTGACTTGACTTGACTTGACTTGACTTGACTTGACTTGACTTGACTTGACTTGACTTGACTTGACTTGACTTGACTTGACTTGACTTGACTTGACTTGACTTGACTTGACTTGACTTGACTTGACTTGACTTGACTTGACTTGACTTGACTTGACTTGACTTGACTTGACTTGACTTGACTTGACTTGACTTGACTTGACTTGACTTGACTTGACTTGACTTGACTTGACTTGACTTGACTTGACTTGACTTGACTTGACTTGACTTGACTTGACTTGACTTGACTTGACTTGACTTGACTTGACTTGACTTGACTTGACTTGACTTGACTTGACTTGACTTGACTTGACTTGACTTGACTTGACTTGACTTGACTTGACTTGACTTGACTTGACTTGACTTGACTTGACTTGACTTGACTTGACTTGACTTGACTTGACTTGACTTGACTTGACTTGACTTGACTTGACTTGACTTGACTTGACTTGACTTGACTTGACTTGACTTGACTTGACTTGACTTGACTTGACTTGACTTGACTTGACTTGACTTGACTTGACTTGACTTGACTTGACTTGACTTGACTTGACTTGACTTGACTTGACTTGACTTGACTTGACTTGACTTGACTTGACTTGACTTGACTTGACTTGACTTGACTTGACTTGACTTGACTTGACTTGACTTGACTTGACTTGACTTGACTTGACTTGACTTGACTTGACTTGACTTGACTTGACTTGACTTGACTTGACTTGACTTGACTTGACTTGACTTGACTTGACTTGACTTGACTTGACTTGACTTGACTTGACTTGACTTGACTTGACTTGACTTGACTTGACTTGACTTGACTTGACTTGACTTGACTTGACTTGACTTGACTTGACTTGACTTGACTTGACTTGACTTGACTTGACTTGACTTGACTTGACTTGACTTGACTTGACTTGACTTGACTTGACTTGACTTGACTTGACTTGACTTGACTTGACTTGACTTGACTTGACTTGACTTGACTTGACTTGACTTGACTTGACTTGACTTGACTTGACTTGACTTGACTTGACTTGACTTGACTTGACTTGACTTGACTTGACTTGACTTGACTTGACTTGACTTGACTTGACTTGACTTGACTTGACTTGACTTGACTTGACTTGACTTGACTTGACTTGACTTGACTTGACTTGACTTGACTTGACTTGACTTGACTTGACTTGACTTGACTTGACTTGACTTGACTTGACTTGACTTGACTTGACTTGACTTGACTTGACTTGACTTGACTTGACTTGACTTGACTTGACTTGACTTGACTTGACTTGACTTGACTTGACTTGACTTGACTTGACTTGACTTGACTTGACTTGACTTGACTTGACTTGACTTGACTTGACTTGACTTGACTTGACTTGACTTGACTTGACTTGACTTGACTTGACTTGACTTGACTTGACTTGACTTGACTTGACTTGACTTGACTTGACTTGACTTGACTTGACTTGACTTGACTTGACTTGACTTGACTTGACTTGACTTGACTTGACTTGACTTGACTTGACTTGACTTGACTTGACTTGACTTGACTTGACTTGACTTGACTTGACTTGACTTGACTTGACTTGACTTGACTTGACTTGACTTGACTTGACTTGACTTGACTTGACTTGACTTGACTTGACTTGACTTGACTTGACTTGACTTGACTTGACTTGACTTGACTTGACTTGACTTGACTTGACTTGACTTGACTTGACTTGACTTGACTTGACTTGACTTGACTTGACTTGACTTGACTTGACTTGACTTGACTTGACTTGACTTGACTTGACTTGACTTGACTTGACTTGACTTGACTTGACTTGACTTGACTTGACTTGACTTGACTTGACTTGACTTGACTTGACTTGACTTGACTTGACTTGACTTGACTTGACTTGACTTGACTTGACTTGACTTGACTTGACTTGACTTGACTTGACTTGACTTGACTTGACTTGACTTGACTTGACTTGACTTGACTTGACTTGACTTGACTTGACTTGACTTGACTTGACTTGACTTGACTTGACTTGACTTGACTTGACTTGACTTGACTTGACTTGACTTGACTTGACTTGACTTGACTTGACTTGACTTGACTTGACTTGACTTGACTTGACTTGACTTGACTTGACTTGACTTGACTTGACTTGACTTGACTTGACTTGACTTGACTTGACTTGACTTGACTTGACTTGACTTGACTTGACTTGACTTGACTTGACTTGACTTGACTTGACTTGACTTGACTTGACTTGACTTGACTTGACTTGACTTGACTTGACTTGACTTGACTTGACTTGACTTGACTTGACTTGACTTGACTTGACTTGACTTGACTTGACTTGACTTGACTTGACTTGACTTGACTTGACTTGACTTGACTTGACTTGACTTGACTTGACTTGACTTGACTTGACTTGACTTGACTTGACTTGACTTGACTTGACTTGACTTGACTTGACTTGACTTGACTTGACTTGACTTGACTTGACTTGACTTGACTTGACTTGACTTGACTTGACTTGACTTGACTTGACTTGACTTGACTTGACTTGACTTGACTTGACTTGACTTGACTTGACTTGACTTGACTTGACTTGACTTGACTTGACTTGACTTGACTTGACTTGACTTGACTTGACTTGACTTGACTTGACTTGACTTGACTTGACTTGACTTGACTTGACTTGACTTGACTTGACTTGACTTGACTTGACTTGACTTGACTTGACTTGACTTGACTTGACTTGACTTGACTTGACTTGACTTGACTTGACTTGACTTGACTTGACTTGACTTGACTTGACTTGACTTGACTTGACTTGACTTGACTTGACTTGACTTGACTTGACTTGACTTGACTTGACTTGACTTGACTTGACTTGACTTGACTTGACTTGACTTGACTTGACTTGACTTGACTTGACTTGACTTGACTTGACTTGACTTGACTTGACTTGACTTGACTTGACTTGACTTGACTTGACTTGACTTGACTTGACTTGACTTGACTTGACTTGACTTGACTTGACTTGACTTGACTTGACTTGACTTGACTTGACTTGACTTGACTTGACTTGACTTGACTTGACTTGACTTGACTTGACTTGACTTGACTTGACTTGACTTGACTTGACTTGACTTGACTTGACTTGACTTGACTTGACTTGACTTGACTTGACTTGACTTGACTTGACTTGACTTGACTTGACTTGACTTGACTTGACTTGACTTGACTTGACTTGACTTGACTTGACTTGACTTGACTTGACTTGACTTGACTTGACTTGACTTGACTTGACTTGACTTGACTTGACTTGACTTGACTTGACTTGACTTGACTTGACTTGACTTGACTTGACTTGACTTGACTTGACTTGACTTGACTTGACTTGACTTGACTTGACTTGACTTGACTTGACTTGACTTGACTTGACTTGACTTGACTTGACTTGACTTGACTTGACTTGACTTGACTTGACTTGACTTGACTTGACTTGACTTGACTTGACTTGACTTGACTTGACTTGACTTGACTTGACTTGACTTGACTTGACTTGACTTGACTTGACTTGACTTGACTTGACTTGACTTGACTTGACTTGACTTGACTTGACTTGACTTGACTTGACTTGACTTGACTTGACTTGACTTGACTTGACTTGACTTGACTTGACTTGACTTGACTTGACTTGACTTGACTTGACTTGACTTGACTTGACTTGACTTGACTTGACTTGACTTGACTTGACTTGACTTGACTTGACTTGACTTGACTTGACTTGACTTGACTTGACTTGACTTGACTTGACTTGACTTGACTTGACTTGACTTGACTTGACTTGACTTGACTTGACTTGACTTGACTTGACTTGACTTGACTTGACTTGACTTGACTTGACTTGACTTGACTTGACTTGACTTGACTTGACTTGACTTGACTTGACTTGACTTGACTTGACTTGACTTGACTTGACTTGACTTGACTTGACTTGACTTGACTTGACTTGACTTGACTTGACTTGACTTGACTTGACTTGACTTGACTTGACTTGACTTGACTTGACTTGACTTGACTTGACTTGACTTGACTTGACTTGACTTGACTTGACTTGACTTGACTTGACTTGACTTGACTTGACTTGACTTGACTTGACTTGACTTGACTTGACTTGACTTGACTTGACTTGACTTGACTTGACTTGACTTGACTTGACTTGACTTGACTTGACTTGACTTGACTTGACTTGACTTGACTTGACTTGACTTGACTTGACTTGACTTGACTTGACTTGACTTGACTTGACTTGACTTGACTTGACTTGACTTGACTTGACTTGACTTGACTTGACTTGACTTGACTTGACTTGACTTGACTTGACTTGACTTGACTTGACTTGACTTGACTTGACTTGACTTGACTTGACTTGACTTGACTTGACTTGACTTGACTTGACTTGACTTGACTTGACTTGACTTGACTTGACTTGACTTGACTTGACTTGACTTGACTTGACTTGACTTGACTTGACTTGACTTGACTTGACTTGACTTGACTTGACTTGACTTGACTTGACTTGACTTGACTTGACTTGACTTGACTTGACTTGACTTGACTTGACTTGACTTGACTTGACTTGACTTGACTTGACTTGACTTGACTTGACTTGACTTGACTTGACTTGACTTGACTTGACTTGACTTGACTTGACTTGACTTGACTTGACTTGACTTGACTTGACTTGACTTGACTTGACTTGACTTGACTTGACTTGACTTGACTTGACTTGACTTGACTTGACTTGACTTGACTTGACTTGACTTGACTTGACTTGACTTGACTTGACTTGACTTGACTTGACTTGACTTGACTTGACTTGACTTGACTTGACTTGACTTGACTTGACTTGACTTGACTTGACTTGACTTGACTTGACTTGACTTGACTTGACTTGACTTGACTTGACTTGACTTGACTTGACTTGACTTGACTTGACTTGACTTGACTTGACTTGACTTGACTTGACTTGACTTGACTTGACTTGACTTGACTTGACTTGACTTGACTTGACTTGACTTGACTTGACTTGACTTGACTTGACTTGACTTGACTTGACTTGACTTGACTTGACTTGACTTGACTTGACTTGACTTGACTTGACTTGACTTGACTTGACTTGACTTGACTTGACTTGACTTGACTTGACTTGACTTGACTTGACTTGACTTGACTTGACTTGACTTGACTTGACTTGACTTGACTTGACTTGACTTGACTTGACTTGACTTGACTTGACTTGACTTGACTTGACTTGACTTGACTTGACTTGACTTGACTTGACTTGACTTGACTTGACTTGACTTGACTTGACTTGACTTGACTTGACTTGACTTGACTTGACTTGACTTGACTTGACTTGACTTGACTTGACTTGACTTGACTTGACTTGACTTGACTTGACTTGACTTGACTTGACTTGACTTGACTTGACTTGACTTGACTTGACTTGACTTGACTTGACTTGACTTGACTTGACTTGACTTGACTTGACTTGACTTGACTTGACTTGACTTGACTTGACTTGACTTGACTTGACTTGACTTGACTTGACTTGACTTGACTTGACTTGACTTGACTTGACTTGACTTGACTTGACTTGACTTGACTTGACTTGACTTGACTTGACTTGACTTGACTTGACTTGACTTGACTTGACTTGACTTGACTTGACTTGACTTGACTTGACTTGACTTGACTTGACTTGACTTGACTTGACTTGACTTGACTTGACTTGACTTGACTTGACTTGACTTGACTTGACTTGACTTGACTTGACTTGACTTGACTTGACTTGACTTGACTTGACTTGACTTGACTTGACTTGACTTGACTTGACTTGACTTGACTTGACTTGACTTGACTTGACTTGACTTGACTTGACTTGACTTGACTTGACTTGACTTGACTTGACTTGACTTGACTTGACTTGACTTGACTTGACTTGACTTGACTTGACTTGACTTGACTTGACTTGACTTGACTTGACTTGACTTGACTTGACTTGACTTGACTTGACTTGACTTGACTTGACTTGACTTGACTTGACTTGACTTGACTTGACTTGACTTGACTTGACTTGACTTGACTTGACTTGACTTGACTTGACTTGACTTGACTTGACTTGACTTGACTTGACTTGACTTGACTTGACTTGACTTGACTTGACTTGACTTGACTTGACTTGACTTGACTTGACTTGACTTGACTTGACTTGACTTGACTTGACTTGACTTGACTTGACTTGACTTGACTTGACTTGACTTGACTTGACTTGACTTGACTTGACTTGACTTGACTTGACTTGACTTGACTTGACTTGACTTGACTTGACTTGACTTGACTTGACTTGACTTGACTTGACTTGACTTGACTTGACTTGACTTGACTTGACTTGACTTGACTTGACTTGACTTGACTTGACTTGACTTGACTTGACTTGACTTGACTTGACTTGACTTGACTTGACTTGACTTGACTTGACTTGACTTGACTTGACTTGACTTGACTTGACTTGACTTGACTTGACTTGACTTGACTTGACTTGACTTGACTTGACTTGACTTGACTTGACTTGACTTGACTTGACTTGACTTGACTTGACTTGACTTGACTTGACTTGACTTGACTTGACTTGACTTGACTTGACTTGACTTGACTTGACTTGACTTGACTTGACTTGACTTGACTTGACTTGACTTGACTTGACTTGACTTGACTTGACTTGACTTGACTTGACTTGACTTGACTTGACTTGACTTGACTTGACTTGACTTGACTTGACTTGACTTGACTTGACTTGACTTGACTTGACTTGACTTGACTTGACTTGACTTGACTTGACTTGACTTGACTTGACTTGACTTGACTTGACTTGACTTGACTTGACTTGACTTGACTTGACTTGACTTGACTTGACTTGACTTGACTTGACTTGACTTGACTTGACTTGACTTGACTTGACTTGACTTGACTTGACTTGACTTGACTTGACTTGACTTGACTTGACTTGACTTGACTTGACTTGACTTGACTTGACTTGACTTGACTTGACTTGACTTGACTTGACTTGACTTGACTTGACTTGACTTGACTTGACTTGACTTGACTTGACTTGACTTGACTTGACTTGACTTGACTTGACTTGACTTGACTTGACTTGACTTGACTTGACTTGACTTGACTTGACTTGACTTGACTTGACTTGACTTGACTTGACTTGACTTGACTTGACTTGACTTGACTTGACTTGACTTGACTTGACTTGACTTGACTTGACTTGACTTGACTTGACTTGACTTGACTTGACTTGACTTGACTTGACTTGACTTGACTTGACTTGACTTGACTTGACTTGACTTGACTTGACTTGACTTGACTTGACTTGACTTGACTTGACTTGACTTGACTTGACTTGACTTGACTTGACTTGACTTGACTTGACTTGACTTGACTTGACTTGACTTGACTTGACTTGACTTGACTTGACTTGACTTGACTTGACTTGACTTGACTTGACTTGACTTGACTTGACTTGACTTGACTTGACTTGACTTGACTTGACTTGACTTGACTTGACTTGACTTGACTTGACTTGACTTGACTTGACTTGACTTGACTTGACTTGACTTGACTTGACTTGACTTGACTTGACTTGACTTGACTTGACTTGACTTGACTTGACTTGACTTGACTTGACTTGACTTGACTTGACTTGACTTGACTTGACTTGACTTGACTTGACTTGACTTGACTTGACTTGACTTGACTTGACTTGACTTGACTTGACTTGACTTGACTTGACTTGACTTGACTTGACTTGACTTGACTTGACTTGACTTGACTTGACTTGACTTGACTTGACTTGACTTGACTTGACTTGACTTGACTTGACTTGACTTGACTTGACTTGACTTGACTTGACTTGACTTGACTTGACTTGACTTGACTTGACTTGACTTGACTTGACTTGACTTGACTTGACTTGACTTGACTTGACTTGACTTGACTTGACTTGACTTGACTTGACTTGACTTGACTTGACTTGACTTGACTTGACTTGACTTGACTTGACTTGACTTGACTTGACTTGACTTGACTTGACTTGACTTGACTTGACTTGACTTGACTTGACTTGACTTGACTTGACTTGACTTGACTTGACTTGACTTGACTTGACTTGACTTGACTTGACTTGACTTGACTTGACTTGACTTGACTTGACTTGACTTGACTTGACTTGACTTGACTTGACTTGACTTGACTTGACTTGACTTGACTTGACTTGACTTGACTTGACTTGACTTGACTTGACTTGACTTGACTTGACTTGACTTGACTTGACTTGACTTGACTTGACTTGACTTGACTTGACTTGACTTGACTTGACTTGACTTGACTTGACTTGACTTGACTTGACTTGACTTGACTTGACTTGACTTGACTTGACTTGACTTGACTTGACTTGACTTGACTTGACTTGACTTGACTTGACTTGACTTGACTTGACTTGACTTGACTTGACTTGACTTGACTTGACTTGACTTGACTTGACTTGACTTGACTTGACTTGACTTGACTTGACTTGACTTGACTTGACTTGACTTGACTTGACTTGACTTGACTTGACTTGACTTGACTTGACTTGACTTGACTTGACTTGACTTGACTTGACTTGACTTGACTTGACTTGACTTGACTTGACTTGACTTGACTTGACTTGACTTGACTTGACTTGACTTGACTTGACTTGACTTGACTTGACTTGACTTGACTTGACTTGACTTGACTTGACTTGACTTGACTTGACTTGACTTGACTTGACTTGACTTGACTTGACTTGACTTGACTTGACTTGACTTGACTTGACTTGACTTGACTTGACTTGACTTGACTTGACTTGACTTGACTTGACTTGACTTGACTTGACTTGACTTGACTTGACTTGACTTGACTTGACTTGACTTGACTTGACTTGACTTGACTTGACTTGACTTGACTTGACTTGACTTGACTTGACTTGACTTGACTTGACTTGACTTGACTTGACTTGACTTGACTTGACTTGACTTGACTTGACTTGACTTGACTTGACTTGACTTGACTTGACTTGACTTGACTTGACTTGACTTGACTTGACTTGACTTGACTTGACTTGACTTGACTTGACTTGACTTGACTTGACTTGACTTGACTTGACTTGACTTGACTTGACTTGACTTGACTTGACTTGACTTGACTTGACTTGACTTGACTTGACTTGACTTGACTTGACTTGACTTGACTTGACTTGACTTGACTTGACTTGACTTGACTTGACTTGACTTGACTTGACTTGACTTGACTTGACTTGACTTGACTTGACTTGACTTGACTTGACTTGACTTGACTTGACTTGACTTGACTTGACTTGACTTGACTTGACTTGACTTGACTTGACTTGACTTGACTTGACTTGACTTGACTTGACTTGACTTGACTTGACTTGACTTGACTTGACTTGACTTGACTTGACTTGACTTGACTTGACTTGACTTGACTTGACTTGACTTGACTTGACTTGACTTGACTTGACTTGACT
Source organism: Sicus ferrugineus (assembly GCA_922984085.1). Lineage (NCBI taxonomy): Eukaryota > Metazoa > Arthropoda > Insecta > Diptera > Conopidae > Sicus > Sicus ferrugineus. The sequence continues at coordinate 22,829,047 of OV277349.1, forward strand.
TGACTTGACTTGACTTGACTTGACTTGACTTGACTTGACTTGACTTGACTTGACTTGACTTGACTTGACTTGACTTGACTTGACTTGACTTGACTTGACTTGACTTGACTTGACTTGACTTGACTTGACTTGACTTGACTTGACTTGACTTGACTTGACTTGACTTGACTTGACTTGACTTGACTTGACTTGACTTGACTTGACTTGACTTGACTTGACTTGACTTGACTTGACTTGACTTGACTTGACTTGACTTGACTTGACTTGACTTGACTTGACTTGACTTGACTTGACTTGACTTGACTTGACTTGACTTGACTTGACTTGACTTGACTTGACTTGACTTGACTTGACTTGACTTGACTTGACTTGACTTGACTTGACTTGACTTGACTTGACTTGACTTGACTTGACTTGACTTGACTTGACTTGACTTGACTTGACTTGACTTGACTTGACTTGACTTGACTTGACTTGACTTGACTTGACTTGACTTGACTTGACTTGACTTGACTTGACTTGACTTGACTTGACTTGACTTGACTTGACTTGACTTGACTTGACTTGACTTGACTTGACTTGACTTGACTTGACTTGACTTGACTTGACTTGACTTGACTTGACTTGACTTGACTTGACTTGACTTGACTTGACTTGACTTGACTTGACTTGACTTGACTTGACTTGACTTGACTTGACTTGACTTGACTTGACTTGACTTGACTTGACTTGACTTGACTTGACTTGACTTGACTTGACTTGACTTGACTTGACTTGACTTGACTTGACTTGACTTGACTTGACTTGACTTGACTTGACTTGACTTGACTTGACTTGACTTGACTTGACTTGACTTGACTTGACTTGACTTGACTTGACTTGACTTGACTTGACTTGACTTGACTTGACTTGACTTGACTTGACTTGACTTGACTTGACTTGACTTGACTTGACTTGACTTGACTTGACTTGACTTGACTTGACTTGACTTGACTTGACTTGACTTGACTTGACTTGACTTGACTTGACTTGACTTGACTTGACTTGACTTGACTTGACTTGACTTGACTTGACTTGACTTGACTTGACTTGACTTGACTTGACTTGACTTGACTTGACTTGACTTGACTTGACTTGACTTGACTTGACTTGACTTGACTTGACTTGACTTGACTTGACTTGACTTGACTTGACTTGACTTGACTTGACTTGACTTGACTTGACTTGACTTGACTTGACTTGACTTGACTTGACTTGACTTGACTTGACTTGACTTGACTTGACTTGACTTGACTTGACTTGACTTGACTTGACTTGACTTGACTTGACTTGACTTGACTTGACTTGACTTGACTTGACTTGACTTGACTTGACTTGACTTGACTTGACTTGACTTGACTTGACTTGACTTGACTTGACTTGACTTGACTTGACTTGACTTGACTTGACTTGACTTGACTTGACTTGACTTGACTTGACTTGACTTGACTTGACTTGACTTGACTTGACTTGACTTGACTTGACTTGACTTGACTTGACTTGACTTGACTTGACTTGACTTGACTTGACTTGACTTGACTTGACTTGACTTGACTTGACTTGACTTGACTTGACTTGACTTGACTTGACTTGACTTGACTTGACTTGACTTGACTTGACTTGACTTGACTTGACTTGACTTGACTTGACTTGACTTGACTTGACTTGACTTGACTTGACTTGACTTGACTTGACTTGACTTGACTTGACTTGACTTGACTTGACTTGACTTGACTTGACTTGACTTGACTTGACTTGACTTGACTTGACTTGACTTGACTTGACTTGACTTGACTTGACTTGACTTGACTTGACTTGACTTGACTTGACTTGACTTGACTTGACTTGACTTGACTTGACTTGACTTGACTTGACTTGACTTGACTTGACTTGACTTGACTTGACTTGACTTGACTTGACTTGACTTGACTTGACTTGACTTGACTTGACTTGACTTGACTTGACTTGACTTGACTTGACTTGACTTGACTTGACTTGACTTGACTTGACTTGACTTGACTTGACTTGACTTGACTTGACTTGACTTGACTTGACTTGACTTGACTTGACTTGACTTGACTTGACTTGACTTGACTTGACTTGACTTGACTTGACTTGACTTGACTTGACTTGACTTGACTTGACTTGACTTGACTTGACTTGACTTGACTTGACTTGACTTGACTTGACTTGACTTGACTTGACTTGACTTGACTTGACTTGACTTGACTTGACTTGACTTGACTTGACTTGACTTGACTTGACTTGACTTGACTTGACTTGACTTGACTTGACTTGACTTGACTTGACTTGACTTGACTTGACTTGACTTGACTTGACTTGACTTGACTTGACTTGACTTGACTTGACTTGACTTGACTTGACTTGACTTGACTTGACTTGACTTGACTTGACTTGACTTGACTTGACTTGACTTGACTTGACTTGACTTGACTTGACTTGACTTGACTTGACTTGACTTGACTTGACTTGACTTGACTTGACTTGACTTGACTTGACTTGACTTGACTTGACTTGACTTGACTTGACTTGACTTGACTTGACTTGACTTGACTTGACTTGACTTGACTTGACTTGACTTGACTTGACTTGACTTGACTTGACTTGACTTGACTTGACTTGACTTGACTTGACTTGACTTGACTTGACTTGACTTGACTTGACTTGACTTGACTTGACTTGACTTGACTTGACTTGACTTGACTTGACTTGACTTGACTTGACTTGACTTGACTTGACTTGACTTGACTTGACTTGACTTGACTTGACTTGACTTGACTTGACTTGACTTGACTTGACTTGACTTGACTTGACTTGACTTGACTTGACTTGACTTGACTTGACTTGACTTGACTTGACTTGACTTGACTTGACTTGACTTGACTTGACTTGACTTGACTTGACTTGACTTGACTTGACTTGACTTGACTTGACTTGACTTGACTTGACTTGACTTGACTTGACTTGACTTGACTTGACTTGACTTGACTTGACTTGACTTGACTTGACTTGACTTGACTTGACTTGACTTGACTTGACTTGACTTGACTTGACTTGACTTGACTTGACTTGACTTGACTTGACTTGACTTGACTTGACTTGACTTGACTTGACTTGACTTGACTTGACTTGACTTGACTTGACTTGACTTGACTTGACTTGCTTGACTTGACTTGACTTGACTTGACTTGACTTGATTGACTTGACTTGACTTGACTTGACTTGACTTGACTTGACTTGACTTGACTTGACTTGACTTGACTTGACTTGACTTGACTTGACTTGACTTGACTTGACTTGACTTGACTTGACTTGACTTGACTTGACTTGACTTGACTTGACTTGACTTGACTTGACTTGACTTGACTTGACTTGACTTGACTTGACTTGACTTGACTTGACTTGACTTGACTTGACTTGACTTGACTTGACTTGACTTGACTTGACTTGACTTGACTTGACTTGACTTGACTTGACTTGACTTGACTTGACTTGACTTGACTTGACTTGACTTGACTTGACTTGACTTGACTTGACTTGACTTGACTTGACTTGACTTGACTTGACTTGACTTGACTTGACTTGACTTGACTTGACTTGACTTGACTTGACTTGACTTGACTTGACTTGACTTGACTTGACTTGACTTGACTTGACTTGACTTGACTTGACTTGACTTGACTTGACTTGACTTGACTTGACTTGACTTGACTTGACTTGACTTGACTTGACTTGACTTGACTTGACTTGACTTGACTTGACTTGACTTGACTTGACTTGACTTGACTTGACTTGACTTGACTTGACTTGACTTGACTTGACTTGACTTGACTTGACTTGACTTGACTTGACTTGACTTGACTTGACTTGACTTGACTTGACTTGACTTGACTTGACTTGACTTGACTTGACTTGACTTGACTTGACTTGACTTGACTTGACTTGACTTGACTTGACTTGACTTGACTTGACTTGACTTGACTTGACTTGACTTGACTTGACTTGACTTGACTTGACTTGACTTGACTTGACTTGACTTGACTTGACTTGACTTGACTTGACTTGACTTGACTTGACTTGACTTGACTTGACTTGACTTGACTTGACTTGACTTGACTTGACTTGACTTGACTTGACTTGACTTGACTTGACTTGACTTGACTTGACTTGACTTGACTTGACTTGACTTGACTTGACTTGACTTGACTTGACTTGACTTGACTTGACTTGACTTGACTTGACTTGACTTGACTTGACTTGACTTGACTTGACTTGACTTGACTTGACTTGACTTGACTTGACTTGACTTGACTTGACTTGACTTGACTTGACTTGACTTGACTTGACTTGACTTGACTTGACTTGACTTGACTTGACTTGACTTGACTTGACTTGACTTGACTTGACTTGACTTGACTTGACTTGACTTGACTTGACTTGACTTGACTTGACTTGACTTGACTTGACTTGACTTGACTTGACTTGACTTGACTTGACTTGACTTGACTTGACTTGACTTGACTTGACTTGACTTGACTTGACTTGACTTGACTTGACTTGACTTGACTTGACTTGACTTGACTTGACTTGACTTGACTTGACTTGACTTGACTTGACTTGACTTGACTTGACTTGACTTGACTTGACTTGACTTGACTTGACTTGACTTGACTTGACTTGACTTGACTTGACTTGACTTGACTTGACTTGACTTGACTTGACTTGACTTGACTTGACTTGACTTGACTTGACTTGACTTGACTTGACTTGACTTGACTTGACTTGACTTGACTTGACTTGACTTGACTTGACTTGACTTGACTTGACTTGACTTGACTTGACTTGACTTGACTTGACTTGACTTGACTTGACTTGACTTGACTTGACTTGACTTGACTTGACTTGACTTGACTTGACTTGACTTGACTTGACTTGACTTGACTTGACTTGACTTGACTTGACTTGACTTGACTTGACTTGACTTGACTTGACTTGACTTGACTTGACTTGACTTGACTTGACTTGACTTGACTTGACTTGACTTGACTTGACTTGACTTGACTTGACTTGACTTGACTTGACTTGACTTGACTTGACTTGACTTGACTTGACTTGACTTGACTTGACTTGACTTGACTTGACTTGACTTGACTTGACTTGACTTGACTTGACTTGACTTGACTTGACTTGACTTGACTTGACTTGACTTGACTTGACTTGACTTGACTTGACTTGACTTGACTTGACTTGACTTGACTTGACTTGACTTGACTTGACTTGACTTGACTTGACTTGACTTGACTTGACTTGACTTGACTTGACTTGACTTGACTTGACTTGACTTGACTTGACTTGACTTGACTTGACTTGACTTGACTTGACTTGACTTGACTTGACTTGACTTGACTTGACTTGACTTGACTTGACTTGACTTGACTTGACTTGACTTGACTTGACTTGACTTGACTTGACTTGACTTGACTTGACTTGACTTGACTTGACTTGACTTGACTTGACTTGACTTGACTTGACTTGACTTGACTTGACTTGACTTGACTTGACTTGACTTGACTTGACTTGACTTGACTTGACTTGACTTGACTTGACTTGACTTGACTTGACTTGACTTGACTTGACTTGACTTGACTTGACTTGACTTGACTTGACTTGACTTGACTTGACTTGACTTGACTTGACTTGACTTGACTTGACTTGACTTGACTTGACTTGACTTGACTTGACTTGACTTGACTTGACTTGACTTGACTTGACTTGACTTGACTTGACTTGACTTGACTTGACTTGACTTGACTTGACTTGACTTGACTTGACTTGACTTGACTTGACTTGACTTGACTTGACTTGACTTGACTTGACTTGACTTGACTTGACTTGACTTGACTTGACTTGACTTGACTTGACTTGACTTGACTTGACTTGACTTGACTTGACTTGACTTGACTTGACTTGACTTGACTTGACTTGACTTGACTTGACTTGACTTGACTTGACTTGACTTGACTTGACTTGACTTGACTTGACTTGACTTGACTTGACTTGACTTGACTTGACTTGACTTGACTTGACTTGACTTGACTTGACTTGACTTGACTTGACTTGACTTGACTTGACTTGACTTGACTTGACTTGACTTGACTTGACTTGACTTGACTTGACTTGACTTGACTTGACTTGACTTGACTTGACTTGACTTGACTTGACTTGACTTGACTTGACTTGACTTGACTTGACTTGACTTGACTTGACTTGACTTGACTTGACTTGACTTGACTTGACTTGACTTGACTTGACTTGACTTGACTTGACTTGACTTGACTTGACTTGACTTGACTTGACTTGACTTGACTTGACTTGACTTGACTTGACTTGACTTGACTTGACTTGACTTGACTTGACTTGACTTGACTTGACTTGACTTGACTTGACTTGACTTGACTTGACTTGACTTGACTTGACTTGACTTGACTTGACTTGACTTGACTTGACTTGACTTGACTTGACTTGACTTGACTTGACTTGACTTGACTTGACTTGACTTGACTTGACTTGACTTGACTTGACTTGACTTGACTTGACTTGACTTGACTTGACTTGACTTGACTTGACTTGACTTGACTTGACTTGACTTGACTTGACTTGACTTGACTTGACTTGACTTGACTTGACTTGACTTGACTTGACTTGACTTGACTTGACTTGACTTGACTTGACTTGACTTGACTTGACTTGACTTGACTTGACTTGACTTGACTTGACTTGACTTGACTTGACTTGACTTGACTTGACTTGACTTGACTTGACTTGACTTGACTTGACTTGACTTGACTTGACTTGACTTGACTTGACTTGACTTGACTTGACTTGACTTGACTTGACTTGACTTGACTTGACTTGACTTGACTTGACTTGACTTGACTTGACTTGACTTGACTTGACTTGACTTGACTTGACTTGACTTGACTTGACTTGACTTGACTTGACTTGACTTGACTTGACTTGACTTGACTTGACTTGACTTGACTTGACTTGACTTGACTTGACTTGACTTGACTTGACTTGACTTGACTTGACTTGACTTGACTTGACTTGACTTGACTTGACTTGACTTGACTTGACTTGACTTGACTTGACTTGACTTGACTTGACTTGACTTGACTTGACTTGACTTGACTTGACTTGACTTGACTTGACTTGACTTGACTTGACTTGACTTGACTTGACTTGACTTGACTTGACTTGACTTGACTTGACTTGACTTGACTTGACTTGACTTGACTTGACTTGACTTGACTTGACTTGACTTGACTTGACTTGACTTGACTTGACTTGACTTGACTTGACTTGACTTGACTTGACTTGACTTGACTTGACTTGACTTGACTTGACTTGACTTGACTTGACTTGACTTGACTTGACTTGACTTGACTTGACTTGACTTGACTTGACTTGACTTGACTTGACTTGACTTGACTTGACTTGACTTGACTTGACTTGACTTGACTTGACTTGACTTGACTTGACTTGACTTGACTTGACTTGACTTGACTTGACTTGACTTGACTTGACTTGACTTGACTTGACTTGACTTGACTTGACTTGACTTGACTTGACTTGACTTGACTTGACTTGACTTGACTTGACTTGACTTGACTTGACTTGACTTGACTTGACTTGACTTGACTTGACTTGACTTGACTTGACTTGACTTGACTTGACTTGACTTGACTTGACTTGACTTGACTTGACTTGACTTGACTTGACTTGACTTGACTTGACTTGACTTGACTTGACTTGACTTGACTTGACTTGACTTGACTTGACTTGACTTGACTTGACTTGACTTGACTTGACTTGACTTGACTTGACTTGACTTGACTTGACTTGACTTGACTTGACTTGACTTGACTTGACTTGACTTGACTTGACTTGACTTGACTTGACTTGACTTGACTTGACTTGACTTGACTTGACTTGACTTGACTTGACTTGACTTGACTTGACTTGACTTGACTTGACTTGACTTGACTTGACTTGACTTGACTTGACTTGACTTGACTTGACTTGACTTGACTTGACTTGACTTGACTTGACTTGACTTGACTTGACTTGACTTGACTTGACTTGACTTGACTTGACTTGACTTGACTTGACTTGACTTGACTTGACTTGACTTGACTTGACTTGACTTGACTTGACTTGACTTGACTTGACTTGACTTGACTTGACTTGACTTGACTTGACTTGACTTGACTTGACTTGACTTGACTTGACTTGACTTGACTTGACTTGACTTGACTTGACTTGACTTGACTTGACTTGACTTGACTTGACTTGACTTGACTTGACTTGACTTGACTTGACTTGACTTGACTTGACTTGACTTGACTTGACTTGACTTGACTTGACTTGACTTGACTTGACTTGACTTGACTTGACTTGACTTGACTTGACTTGACTTGACTTGACTTGACTTGACTTGACTTGACTTGACTTGACTTGACTTGACTTGACTTGACTTGACTTGACTTGACTTGACTTGACTTGACTTGACTTGACTTGACTTGACTTGACTTGACTTGACTTGACTTGACTTGACTTGACTTGACTTGACTTGACTTGACTTGACTTGACTTGACTTGACTTGACTTGACTTGACTTGACTTGACTTGACTTGACTTGACTTGACTTGACTTGACTTGACTTGACTTGACTTGACTTGACTTGACTTGACTTGACTTGACTTGACTTGACTTGACTTGACTTGACTTGACTTGACTTGACTTGACTTGACTTGACTTGACTTGACTTGACTTGACTTGACTTGACTTGACTTGACTTGACTTGACTTGACTTGACTTGACTTGACTTGACTTGACTTGACTTGACTTGACTTGACTTGACTTGACTTGACTTGACTTGACTTGACTTGACTTGACTTGACTTGACTTGACTTGACTTGACTTGACTTGACTTGACTTGACTTGACTTGACTTGACTTGACTTGACTTGACTTGACTTGACTTGACTTGACTTGACTTGACTTGACTTGACTTGACTTGACTTGACTTGACTTGACTTGACTTGACTTGACTTGACTTGACTTGACTTGACTTGACTTGACTTGACTTGACTTGACTTGACTTGACTTGACTTGACTTGACTTGACTTGACTTGACTTGACTTGACTTGACTTGACTTGACTTGACTTGACTTGACTTGACTTGACTTGACTTGACTTGACTTGACTTGACTTGACTTGACTTGACTTGACTTGACTTGACTTGACTTGACTTGACTTGACTTGACTTGACTTGACTTGACTTGACTTGACTTGACTTGACTTGACTTGACTTGACTTGACTTGACTTGACTTGACTTGACTTGACTTGACTTGACTTGACTTGACTTGACTTGACTTGACTTGACTTGACTTGACTTGACTTGACTTGACTTGACTTGACTTGACTTGACTTGACTTGACTTGACTTGACTTGACTTGACTTGACTTGACTTGACTTGACTTGACTTGACTTGACTTGACTTGACTTGACTTGACTTGACTTGACTTGACTTGACTTGACTTGACTTGACTTGACTTGACTTGACTTGACTTGACTTGACTTGACTTGACTTGACTTGACTTGACTTGACTTGACTTGACTTGACTTGACTTGACTTGACTTGACTTGACTTGACTTGACTTGACTTGACTTGACTTGACTTGACTTGACTTGACTTGACTTGACTTGACTTGACTTGACTTGACTTGACTTGACTTGACTTGACTTGACTTGACTTGACTTGACTTGACTTGACTTGACTTGACTTGACTTGACTTGACTTGACTTGACTTGACTTGACTTGACTTGACTTGACTTGACTTGACTTGACTTGACTTGACTTGACTTGACTTGACTTGACTTGACTTGACTTGACTTGACTTGACTTGACTTGACTTGACTTGACTTGACTTGACTTGACTTGACTTGACTTGACTTGACTTGACTTGACTTGACTTGACTTGACTTGACTTGACTTGACTTGACTTGACTTGACTTGACTTGACTTGACTTGACTTGACTTGACTTGACTTGACTTGACTTGACTTGACTTGACTTGACTTGACTTGACTTGACTTGACTTGACTTGACTTGACTTGACTTGACTTGACTTGACTTGACTTGACTTGACTTGACTTGACTTGACTTGACTTGACTTGACTTGACTTGACTTGACTTGACTTGACTTGACTTGACTTGACTTGACTTGACTTGACTTGACTTGACTTGACTTGACTTGACTTGACTTGACTTGACTTGACTTGACTTGACTTGACTTGACTTGACTTGACTTGACTTGACTTGACTTGACTTGACTTGACTTGACTTGACTTGACTTGACTTGACTTGACTTGACTTGACTTGACTTGACTTGACTTGACTTGACTTGACTTGACTTGACTTGACTTGACTTGACTTGACTTGACTTGACTTGACTTGACTTGACTTGACTTGACTTGACTTGACTTGACTTGACTTGACTTGACTTGACTTGACTTGACTTGACTTGACTTGACTTGACTTGACTTGACTTGACTTGACTTGACTTGACTTGACTTGACTTGACTTGACTTGACTTGACTTGACTTGACTTGACTTGACTTGACTTGACTTGACTTGACTTGACTTGACTTGACTTGACTTGACTTGACTTGACTTGACTTGACTTGACTTGACTTGACTTGACTTGACTTGACTTGACTTGACTTGACTTGACTTGACTTGACTTGACTTGACTTGACTTGACTTGACTTGACTTGACTTGACTTGACTTGACTTGACTTGACTTGACTTGACTTGACTTGACTTGACTTGACTTGACTTGACTTGACTTGACTTGACTTGACTTGACTTGACTTGACTTGACTTGACTTGACTTGACTTGACTTGACTTGACTTGACTTGACTTGACTTGACTTGACTTGACTTGACTTGACTTGACTTGACTTGACTTGACTTGACTTGACTTGACTTGACTTGACTTGACTTGACTTGACTTGACTTGACTTGACTTGACTTGACTTGACTTGACTTGACTTGACTTGACTTGACTTGACTTGACTTGACTTGACTTGACTTGACTTGACTTGACTTGACTTGACTTGACTTGACTTGACTTGACTTGACTTGACTTGACTTGACTTGACTTGACTTGACTTGACTTGACTTGACTTGACTTGACTTGACTTGACTTGACTTGACTTGACTTGACTTGACTTGACTTGACTTGACTTGACTTGACTTGACTTGACTTGACTTGACTTGACTTGACTTGACTTGACTTGACTTGACTTGACTTGACTTGACTTGACTTGACTTGACTTGACTTGACTTGACTTGACTTGACTTGACTTGACTTGACTTGACTTGACTTGACTTGACTTGACTTGACTTGACTTGACTTGACTTGACTTGACTTGACTTGACTTGACTTGACTTGACTTGACTTGACTTGACTTGACTTGACTTGACTTGACTTGACTTGACTTGACTTGACTTGACTTGACTTGACTTGACTTGACTTGACTTGACTTGACTTGACTTGACTTGACTTGACTTGACTTGACTTGACTTGACTTGACTTGACTTGACTTGACTTGACTTGACTTGACTTGACTTGACTTGACTTGACTTGACTTGACTTGACTTGACTTGACTTGACTTGACTTGACTTGACTTGACTTGACTTGACTTGACTTGACTTGACTTGACTTGACTTGACTTGACTTGACTTGACTTGACTTGACTTGACTTGACTTGACTTGACTTGACTTGACTTGACTTGACTTGACTTGACTTGACTTGACTTGACTTGACTTGACTTGACTTGACTTGACTTGACTTGACTTGACTTGACTTGACTTGACTTGACTTGACTTGACTTGACTTGACTTGACTTGACTTGACTTGACTTGACTTGACTTGACTTGACTTGACTTGACTTGACTTGACTTGACTTGACTTGACTTGACTTGACTTGACTTGACTTGACTTGACTTGACTTGACTTGACTTGACTTGACTTGACTTGACTTGACTTGACTTGACTTGACTTGACTTGACTTGACTTGACTTGACTTGACTTGACTTGACTTGACTTGACTTGACTTGACTTGACTTGACTTGACTTGACTTGACTTGACTTGACTTGACTTGACTTGACTTGACTTGACTTGACTTGACTTGACTTGACTTGACTTGACTTGACTTGACTTGACTTGACTTGACTTGACTTGCTTGACTTGACTTGACTTGACTTGACTTGACTTGACTTGACTTGACTTGACTTGACTTGACTTGACTTGACTTGACTTGACTTGACTTGACTTGACTTGACTTGACTTGACTTGACTTGACTTGACTTGACTTGACTTGACTTGACTTGACTTGACTTGACTTGACTTGACTTGACTTGACTTGACTTGACTTGACTTGACTTGACTTGACTTGACTTGACTTGACTTGACTTGACTTGACTTGACTTGACTTGACTTGACTTGACTTGACTTGACTTGACTTGACTTGACTTGACTTGACTTGACTTGACTTGACTTGACTTGACTTGACTTGACTTGACTTGACTTGACTTGACTTGACTTGACTTGACTTGACTTGACTTGACTTGACTTGACTTGACTTGACTTGACTTGACTTGACTTGACTTGACTTGACTTGACTTGACTTGACTTGACTTGACTTGACTTGACTTGACTTGACTTGACTTGACTTGACTTGACTTGACTTGACTTGACTTGACTTGACTTGACTTGACTTGACTTGACTTGACTTGACTTGACTTGACTTGACTTGACTTGACTTGACTTGACTTGACTTGACTTGACTTGACTTGACTTGACTTGACTTGACTTGACTTGACTTGACTTGACTTGACTTGACTTGACTTGACTTGACTTGACTTGACTTGACTTGACTTGACTTGACTTGACTTGACTTGACTTGACTTGACTTGACTTGACTTGACTTGACTTGACTTGACTTGACTTGACTTGACTTGACTTGACTTGACTTGACTTGACTTGACTTGACTTGACTTGACTTGACTTGACTTGACTTGACTTGACTTGACTTGACTTGACTTGACTTGACTTGACTTGACTTGACTTGACTTGACTTGACTTGACTTGACTTGACTTGACTTGACTTGACTTGACTTGACTTGACTTGACTTGACTTGACTTGACTTGACTTGACTTGACTTGACTTGACTTGACTTGACTTGACTTGACTTGACTTGACTTGACTTGACTTGACTTGACTTGACTTGACTTGACTTGACTTGACTTGACTTGACTTGACTTGACTTGACTTGACTTGACTTGACTTGACTTGACTTGACTTGACTTGACTTGACTTGACTTGACTTGACTTGACTTGACTTGACTTGACTTGACTTGACTTGACTTGACTTGACTTGACTTGACTTGACTTGACTTGACTTGACTTGACTTGACTTGACTTGACTTGACTTGACTTGACTTGACTTGACTTGACTTGACTTGACTTGACTTGACTTGACTTGACTTGACTTGACTTGACTTGACTTGACTTGACTTGACTTGACTTGACTTGACTTGACTTGACTTGACTTGACTTGACTTGACTTGACTTGACTTGACTTGACTTGACTTGACTTGACTTGACTTGACTTGACTTGACTTGACTTGACTTGACTTGACTTGACTTGACTTGACTTGACTTGACTTGACTTGACTTGACTTGACTTGACTTGACTTGACTTGACTTGACTTGACTTGACTTGACTTGACTTGACTTGACTTGACTTGACTTGACTTGACTTGACTTGACTTGACTTGACTTGACTTGACTTGACTTGACTTGACTTGACTTGACTTGACTTGACTTGACTTGACTTGACTTGACTTGACTTGACTTGACTTGACTTGACTTGACTTGACTTGACTTGACTTGACTTGACTTGACTTGACTTGACTTGACTTGACTTGACTTGACTTGACTTGACTTGACTTGACTTGACTTGACTTGACTTGACTTGACTTGACTTGACTTGACTTGACTTGACTTGACTTGACTTGACTTGACTTGACTTGACTTGACTTGACTTGACTTGACTTGACTTGACTTGACTTGACTTGACTTGACTTGACTTGACTTGACTTGACTTGACTTGACTTGACTTGACTTGACTTGACTTGACTTGACTTGACTTGACTTGACTTGACTTGACTTGACTTGACTTGACTTGACTTGACTTGACTTGACTTGACTTGACTTGACTTGACTTGACTTGACTTGACTTGACTTGACTTGACTTGACTTGACTTGACTTGACTTGACTTGACTTGACTTGACTTGACTTGACTTGACTTGACTTGACTTGACTTGACTTGACTTGACTTGACTTGACTTGACTTGACTTGACTTGACTTGACTTGACTTGACTTGACTTGACTTGACTTGACTTGACTTGACTTGACTTGACTTGACTTGACTTGACTTGACTTGACTTGACTTGACTTGACTTGACTTGACTTGACTTGACTTGACTTGACTTGACTTGACTTGACTTGACTTGACTTGACTTGACTTGACTTGACTTGACTTGACTTGACTTGACTTGACTTGACTTGACTTGACTTGACTTGACTTGACTTGACTTGACTTGACTTGACTTGACTTGACTTGACTTGACTTGACTTGACTTGACTTGACTTGACTTGACTTGACTTGACTTGACTTGACTTGACTTGACTTGACTTGACTTGACTTGACTTGACTTGACTTGACTTGACTTGACTTGACTTGACTTGACTTGACTTGACTTGACTTGACTTGACTTGACTTGACTTGACTTGACTTGACTTGACTTGACTTGACTTGACTTGACTTGACTTGACTTGACTTGACTTGACTTGACTTGACTTGACTTGACTTGACTTGACTTGACTTGACTTGACTTGACTTGACTTGACTTGACTTGACTTGACTTGACTTGACTTGACTTGACTTGACTTGACTTGACTTGACTTGACTTGACTTGACTTGACTTGACTTGACTTGACTTGACTTGACTTGACTTGACTTGACTTGACTTGACTTGACTTGACTTGACTTGACTTGACTTGACTTGACTTGACTTGACTTGACTTGACTTGACTTGACTTGACTTGACTTGACTTGACTTGACTTGACTTGACTTGACTTGACTTGACTTGACTTGACTTGACTTGACTTGACTTGACTTGACTTGACTTGACTTGACTTGACTTGACTTGACTTGACTTGACTTGACTTGACTTGACTTGACTTGACTTGACTTGACTTGACTTGACTTGACTTGACTTGACTTGACTTGACTTGACTTGACTTGACTTGACTTGACTTGACTTGACTTGACTTGACTTGACTTGACTTGACTTGACTTGACTTGACTTGACTTGACTTGACTTGACTTGACTTGACTTGACTTGACTTGACTTGACTTGACTTGACTTGACTTGACTTGACTTGACTTGACTTGACTTGACTTGACTTGACTTGACTTGACTTGACTTGACTTGACTTGACTTGACTTGACTTGACTTGACTTGACTTGACTTGACTTGACTTGACTTGACTTGACTTGACTTGACTTGACTTGACTTGACTTGACTTGACTTGACTTGACTTGACTTGACTTGACTTGACTTGACTTGACTTGACTTGACTTGACTTGACTTGACTTGACTTGACTTGACATGACTTGACATGACTTGACTTGACTTGACTTGACTTGACTTGACTTGACTTGACATGACTTGACTTGACTGACTTGGACTTGACTTGACTTGACTTGACTTGACTTGACTTGACTTGACTTGACTTGACTTGACTTGACTTGACTTGACTTGACTTGACTTGACTTGACTTGACTTGACTTGACTTGACTTGACTTGACTTGACTTGACTTGACTTGACTTGACTTGACTTGACTTGACTTGACTTGACTTGACTTGACTTGACTTGACTTGACTTGACTTGACTTGACTTGACTTGACTTGACTTGACTTGACTTGACTT
Source organism: Sicus ferrugineus (assembly GCA_922984085.1). Classification (NCBI taxonomy): domain Eukaryota; kingdom Metazoa; phylum Arthropoda; class Insecta; order Diptera; family Conopidae; genus Sicus; species Sicus ferrugineus. Next base: position 22,845,245 of record OV277349.1, read on the forward strand.
GACTTGACTTGACTTGACTTGACTTGACTTGACTTGACTTGACTTGACTTGACTTGACTTGACTTGACTTGACTTGACTTGACTTGACTTGACTTGACTTGACTTGACTTGACTTGACTTGACTTGACTTGACTTGACTTGACTTGACTTGACTTGACTTGACTTGACTTGACTTGACTTGACTTGACTTGACTTGACTTGACTTGACTTGACTTGACTTGACTTGACTTGACTTGACTTGACTTGACTTGACTTGACTTGACTTGACTTGACTTGACTTGACTTGACTTGACTTGACTTGACTTGACTTGACTTGACTTGACTTGACTTGACTTGACTTGACTTGACTTGACTTGACTTGACTTGACTTGACTTGACTTGACTTGACTTGACTTGACTTGACTTGACTTGACTTGACTTGACTTGACTTGACTTGACTTGACTTGACTTGACTTGACTTGACTTGACTTGACTTGACTTGACTTGACTTGACTTGACTTGACTTGACTTGACTTGACTTGACTTGACTTGACTTGACTTGACTTGACTTGACTTGACTTGACTTGACTTGACTTGACTTGACTTGACTTGACTTGACTTGACTTGACTTGACTTGACTTGACTTGACTTGACTTGACTTGACTTGACTTGACTTGACTTGACTTGACTTGACTTGACTTGACTTGACTTGACTTGACTTGACTTGACTTGACTTGACTTGACTTGACTTGACTTGACTTGACTTGACTTGACTTGACTTGACTTGACTTGACTTGACTTGACTTGACTTGACTTGACTTGACTTGACTTGACTTGACTTGACTTGACTTGACTTGACTTGACTTGACTTGACTTGACTTGACTTGACTTGACTTGACTTGACTTGACTTGACTTGACTTGACTTGACTTGACTTGACTTGACTTGACTTGACTTGACTTGACTTGACTTGACTTGACTTGACTTGACTTGACTTGACTTGACTTGACTTGACTTGACTTGACTTGACTTGACTTGACTTGACTTGACTTGACTTGACTTGACTTGACTTGACTTGACTTGACTTGACTTGACTTGACTTGACTTGACTTGACTTGACTTGACTTGACTTGACTTGACTTGACTTGACTTGACTTGACTTGACTTGACTTGACTTGACTTGACTTGACTTGACTTGACTTGACTTGACTTGACTTGACTTGACTTGACTTGACTTGACTTGACTTGACTTGACTTGACTTGACTTGACTTGACTTGACTTGACTTGACTTGACTTGACTTGACTTGACTTGACTTGACTTGACTTGACTTGACTTGACTTGACTTGACTTGACTTGACTTGACTTGACTTGACTTGACTTGACTTGACTTGACTTGACTTGACTTGACTTGACTTGACTTGACTTGACTTGACTTGACTTGACTTGACTTGACTTGACTTGACTTGACTTGACTTGACTTGACTTGACTTGACTTGACTTGACTTGACTTGACTTGACTTGACTTGACTTGACTTGACTTGACTTGACTTGACTTGACTTGACTTGACTTGACTTGACTTGACTTGACTTGACTTGACTTGACTTGACTTGACTTGACTTGACTTGACTTGACTTGACTTGACTTGACTTGACTTGACTTGACTTGACTTGACTTGACTTGACTTGACTTGACTTGACTTGACTTGACTTGACTTGACTTGACTTGACTTGACTTGACTTGACTTGACTTGACTTGACTTGACTTGACTTGACTTGACTTGACTTGACTTGACTTGACTTGACTTGACTTGACTTGACTTGACTTGACTTGACTTGACTTGACTTGACTTGACTTGACTTGACTTGACTTGACTTGACTTGACTTGACTTGACTTGACTTGACTTGACTTGACTTGACTTGACTTGACTTGACTTGACTTGACTTGACTTGACTTGACTTGACTTGACTTGACTTGACTTGACTTGACTTGACTTGACTTGACTTGACTTGACTTGACTTGACTTGACTTGACTTGACTTGACTTGACTTGACTTGACTTGACTTGACTTGACTTGACTTGACTTGACTTGACTTGACTTGACTTGACTTGACTTGACTTGACTTGACTTGACTTGACTTGACTTGACTTGACTTGACTTGACTTGACTTGACTTGACTTGACTTGACTTGACTTGACTTGACTTGACTTGACTTGACTTGACTTGACTTGACTTGACTTGACTTGACTTGACTTGACTTGACTTGACTTGACTTGACTTGACTTGACTTGACTTGACTTGACTTGACTTGACTTGACTTGACTTGACTTGACTTGACTTGACTTGACTTGACTTGACTTGACTTGACTTGACTTGACTTGACTTGACTTGACTTGACTTGACTTGACTTGACTTGACTTGACTTGACTTGACTTGACTTGACTTGACTTGACTTGACTTGACTTGACTTGACTTGACTTGACTTGACTTGACTTGACTTGACTTGACTTGACTTGACTTGACTTGACTTGACTTGACTTGACTTGACTTGACTTGACTTGACTTGACTTGACTTGACTTACTTGACTTGACTTGACTTGACTTGACTTGACTTGACTTGACTTGACTTGCTTGACTTGACTTGACTTGACTTGACTTGACTTGACTTGACTTGACTTGACTTGACTTGACTTGACTTGACTTGACTTGACTTGACTTGACTTGACTTGACTTGACTTGACTTGACTTGACTTGACTTGACTTGACTTGACTTGACTTGACTTGACTTGACTTGACTTGACTTGACTTGACTTGACTTGACTTGACTTGACTTGACTTGACTTGACTTGACTTGACTTGACTTGACTTGACTTGACTTGACTTGACTTGACTTGACTTGACTTGACTTGACTTGACTTGACTTGACTTGACTTGACTTGACTTGACTTGACTTGACTTGACTTGACTTGACTTGACTTGACTTGACTTGACTTGACTTGACTTGACTTGACTTGACTTGACTTGACTTGACTTGACTTGACTTGACTTGACTTGACTTGACTTGACTTGACTTGACTTGACTTGACTTGACTTGACTTGACTTGACTTGACTTGACTTGACTTGACTTGACTTGACTTGACTTGACTTGACTTGACTTGACTTGACTTGACTTGACTTGACTTGACTTGACTTGACTTGACTTGACTTGACTTGACTTGACTTGACTTGACTTGACTTGACTTGACTTGACTTGACTTGACTTGACTTGACTTGACTTGACTTGACTTGACTTGACTTGACTTGACTTGACTTGACTTGACTTGACTTGACTTGACTTGACTTGACTTGACTTGACTTGACTTGACTTGACTTGACTTGACTTGACTTGACTTGACTTGACTTGACTTGACTTGACTTGACTTGACTTGACTTGACTTGACTTGACTTGACTTGACTTGACTTGACTTGACTTGACTTGACTTGACTTGACTTGACTTGACTTGACTTGACTTGACTTGACTTGACTTGACTTGACTTGACTTGACTTGACTTGACTTGACTTGACTTGACTTGACTTGACTTGACTTGACTTGACTTGACTTGACTTGACTTGACTTGACTTGACTTGACTTGACTTGACTTGACTTGACTTGACTTGACTTGACTTGACTTGACTTGACTTGACTTGACTTGACTTGACTTGACTTGACTTGACTTGACTTGACTTGACTTGACTTGACTTGACTTGACTTGACTTGACTTGACTTGACTTGACTTGACTTGACTTGACTTGACTTGACTTGACTTGACTTGACTTGACTTGACTTGACTTGACTTGACTTGACTTGACTTGACTTGACTTGACTTGACTTGACTTGACTTGACTTGACTTGACTTGACTTGACTTGACTTGACTTGACTTGACTTGACTTGACTTGACTTGACTTGACTTGACTTGACTTGACTTGACTTGACTTGACTTGACTTGACTTGACTTGACTTGACTTGACTTGACTTGACTTGACTTGACTTGACTTGACTTGACTTGACTTGACTTGACTTGACTTGACTTGACTTGACTTGACTTGACTTGACTTGACTTGACTTGACTTGACTTGACTTGACTTGACTTGACTTGACTTGACTTGACTTGACTTGACTTGACTTGACTTGACTTGACTTGACTTGACTTGACTTGACTTGACTTGACTTGACTTGACTTGACTTGACTTGACTTGACTTGACTTGACTTGACTTGACTTGACTTGACTTGACTTGACTTGACTTGACTTGACTTGACTTGACTTGACTTGACTTGACTTGACTTGACTTGACTTGACTTGACTTGACTTGACTTGACTTGACTTGACTTGACTTGACTTGACTTGACTTGACTTGACTTGACTTGACTTGACTTGACTTGACTTGACTTGACTTGACTTGACTTGACTTGACTTGACTTGACTTGACTTGACTTGACTTGACTTGACTTGACTTGACTTGACTTGACTTGACTTGACTTGACTTGACTTGACTTGACTTGACTTGACTTGACTTGACTTGACTTGACTTGACTTGACTTGACTTGACTTGACTTGACTTGACTTGACTTGACTTGACTTGACTTGACTTGACTTGACTTGACTTGACTTGACTTGACTTGACTTGACTTGACTTGACTTGACTTGACTTGACTTGACTTGACTTGACTTGACTTGACTTGACTTGACTTGACTTGACTTGACTTGACTTGACTTGACTTGACTTGACTTGACTTGACTTGACTTGACTTGACTTGACTTGACTTGACTTGACTTGACTTGACTTGACTTGACTTGACTTGACTTGACTTGACTTGACTTGACTTGACTTGACTTGACTTGACTTGACTTGACTTGACTTGACTTGACTTGACTTGACTTGACTTGACTTGACTTGACTTGACTTGACTTGACTTGACTTGACTTGACTTGACTTGACTTGACTTGACTTGACTTGACTTGACTTGACTTGACTTGACTTGACTTGACTTGACTTGACTTGACTTGACTTGACTTGACTTGACTTGACTTGACTTGACTTGACTTGACTTGACTTGACTTGACTTGACTTGACTTGACTTGACTTGACTTGACTTGACTTGACTTGACTTGACTTGACTTGACTTGACTTGACTTGACTTGACTTGACTTGACTTGACTTGACTTGACTTGACTTGACTTGACTTGACTTGACTTGACTTGACTTGACTTGACTTGACTTGACTTGACTTGACTTGACTTGACTTGACTTGACTTGACTTGACTTGACTTGACTTGACTTGACTTGACTTGACTTGACTTGACTTGACTTGACTTGACTTGACTTGACTTGACTTGACTTGACTTGACTTGACTTGACTTGACTTGACTTGACTTGACTTGACTTGACTTGACTTGACTTGACTTGACTTGACTTGACTTGACTTGACTTGACTTGACTTGACTTGACTTGACTTGACTTGACTTGACTTGACTTGACTTGACTTGACTTGACTTGACTTGACTTGACTTGACTTGACTTGACTTGACTTGACTTGACTTGACTTGACTTGACTTGACTTGACTTGACTTGACTTGACTTGACTTGACTTGACTTGACTTGACTTGACTTGACTTGACTTGACTTGACTTGACTTGACTTGACTTGACTTGACTTGACTTGACTTGACTTGACTTGACTTGACTTGACTTGACTTGACTTGACTTGACTTGACTTGACTTGACTTGACTTGACTTGACTTGACTTGACTTGACTTGACTTGACTTGACTTGACTTGACTTGACTTGACTTGACTTGACTTGACTTGACTTGACTTGACTTGACTTGACTTGACTTGACTTGACTTGACTTGACTTGACTTGACTTGACTTGACTTGACTTGACTTGACTTGACTTGACTTGACTTGACTTGACTTGACTTGACTTGACTTGACTTGACTTGACTTGACTTGACTTGACTTGACTTGACTTGACTTGACTTGACTTGACTTGACTTGACTTGACTTGACTTGACTTGACTTGACTTGACTTGACTTGACTTGACTTGACTTGACTTGACTTGACTTGACTTGACTTGACTTGACTTGACTTGACTTGACTTGACTTGACTTGACTTGACTTGACTTGACTTGACTTGACTTGACTTGACTTGACTTGACTTGACTTGACTTGACTTGACTTGACTTGACTTGACTTGACTTGACTTGACTTGACTTGACTTGACTTGACTTGACTTGACTTGACTTGACTTGACTTGACTTGACTTGACTTGACTTGACTTGACTTGACTTGACTTGACTTGACTTGACTTGACTTGACTTGACTTGACTTGACTTGACTTGACTTGACTTGACTTGACTTGACTTGACTTGACTTGACTTGACTTGACTTGACTTGACTTGACTTGACTTGACTTGACTTGACTTGACTTGACTTGACTTGACTTGACTTGACTTGACTTGACTTGACTTGACTTGACTTGACTTGACTTGACTTGACTTGACTTGACTTGACTTGACTTGACTTGACTTGACTTGACTTGACTTGACTTGACTTGACTTGACTTGACTTGACTTGACTTGACTTGACTTGACTTGACTTGACTTGACTTGACTTGACTTGACTTGACTTGACTTGACTTGACTTGACTTGACTTGACTTGACTTGACTTGACTTGACTTGACTTGACTTGACTTGACTTGACTTGACTTGACTTGACTTGACTTGACTTGACTTGACTTGACTTGACTTGACTTGACTTGACTTGACTTGACTTGACTTGACTTGACTTGACTTGACTTGACTTGACTTGACTTGACTTGACTTGACTTGACTTGACTTGACTTGACTTGACTTGACTTGACTTGACTTGACTTGACTTGACTTGACTTGACTTGACTTGACTTGACTTGACTTGACTTGACTTGACTTGACTTGACTTGACTTGACTTGACTTGACTTGACTTGACTTGACTTGACTTGACTTGACTTGACTTGACTTGACTTGACTTGACTTGACTTGACTTGACTTGACTTGACTTGACTTGACTTGACTTGACTTGACTTGACTTGACTTGACTTGACTTGACTTGACTTGACTTGACTTGACTTGACTTGACTTGACTTGACTTGACTTGACTTGACTTGACTTGACTTGACTTGACTTGACTTGACTTGACTTGACTTGACTTGACTTGACTTGACTTGACTTGACTTGACTTGACTTGACTTGACTTGACTTGACTTGACTTGACTTGACTTGACTTGACTTGACTTGACTTGACTTGACTTGACTTGACTTGACTTGACTTGACTTGACTTGACTTGACTTGACTTGACTTGACTTGACTTGACTTGACTTGACTTGACTTGACTTGACTTGACTTGACTTGACTTGACTTGACTTGACTTGACTTGACTTGACTTGACTTGACTTGACTTGACTTGACTTGACTTGACTTGACTTGACTTGACTTGACTTGACTTGACTTGACTTGACTTGACTTGACTTGACTTGACTTGACTTGACTTGACTTGACTTGACTTGACTTGACTTGACTTGACTTGACTTGACTTGACTTGACTTGACTTGACTTGACTTGACTTGACTTGACTTGACTTGACTTGACTTGACTTGACTTGACTTGACTTGACTTGACTTGACTTGACTTGACTTGACTTGACTTGACTTGACTTGACTTGACTTGACTTGACTTGACTTGACTTGACTTGACTTGACTTGACTTGACTTGACTTGACTTGACTTGACTTGACTTGACTTGACTTGACTTGACTTGACTTGACTTGACTTGACTTGACTTGACTTGACTTGACTTGACTTGACTTGACTTGACTTGACTTGACTTGACTTGACTTGACTTGACTTGACTTGACTTGACTTGACTTGACTTGACTTGACTTGACTTGACTTGACTTGACTTGACTTGACTTGACTTGACTTGACTTGACTTGACTTGACTTGACTTGACTTGACTTGACTTGACTTGACTTGACTTGACTTGACTTGACTTGACTTGACTTGACTTGACTTGACTTGACTTGACTTGACTTGACTTGACTTGACTTGACTTGACTTGACTTGACTTGACTTGACTTGACTTGACTTGACTTGACTTGACTTGACTTGACTTGACTTGACTTGACTTGACTTGACTTGACTTGACTTGACTTGACTTGACTTGACTTGACTTGACTTGACTTGACTTGACTTGACTTGACTTGACTTGACTTGACTTGACTTGACTTGACTTGACTTGACTTGACTTGACTTGACTTGACTTGACTTGACTTGACTTGACTTGACTTGACTTGACTTGACTTGACTTGACTTGACTTGACTTGACTTGACTTGACTTGACTTGACTTGACTTGACTTGACTTGACTTGACTTGACTTGACTTGACTTGACTTGACTTGACTTGACTTGACTTGACTTGACTTGACTTGACTTGACTTGACTTGACTTGACTTGACTTGACTTGACTTGACTTGACTTGACTTGACTTGACTTGACTTGACTTGACTTGACTTGACTTGACTTGACTTGACTTGACTTGACTTGACTTGACTTGACTTGACTTGACTTGACTTGACTTGACTTGACTTGACTTGACTTGACTTGACTTGACTTGACTTGACTTGACTTGACTTGACTTGACTTGACTTGACTTGACTTGACTTGACTTGACTTGACTTGACTTGACTTGACTTGACTTGACTTGACTTGACTTGACTTGACTTGACTTGACTTGACTTGACTTGACTTGACTTGACTTGACTTGACTTGACTTGACTTGACTTGACTTGACTTGACTTGACTTGACTTGACTTGACTTGACTTGACTTGACTTGACTTGACTTGACTTGACTTGACTTGACTTGACTTGACTTGACTTGACTTGACTTGACTTGACTTGACTTGACTTGACTTGACTTGACTTGACTTGACTTGACTTGACTTGACTTGACTTGACTTGACTTGACTTGACTTGACTTGACTTGACTTGACTTGACTTGACTTGACTTGACTTGACTTGACTTGACTTGACTTGACTTGACTTGACTTGACTTGACTTGACTTGACTTGACTTGACTTGACTTGACTTGACTTGACTTGACTTGACTTGACTTGACTTGACTTGACTTGACTTGACTTGACTTGACTTGACTTGACTTGACTTGACTTGACTTGACTTGACTTGACTTGACTTGACTTGACTTGACTTGACTTGACTTGACTTGACTTGACTTGACTTGACTTGACTTGACTTGACTTGACTTGACTTGACTTGACTTGACTTGACTTGACTTGACTTGACTTGACTTGACTTGACTTGACTTGACTTGACTTGACTTGACTTGACTTGACTTGACTTGACTTGACTTGACTTGACTTGACTTGACTTGACTTGACTTGACTTGACTTGACTTGACTTGACTTGACTTGACTTGACTTGACTTGACTTGACTTGACTTGACTTGACTTGACTTGACTTGACTTGACTTGACTTGACTTGACTTGACTTGACTTGACTTGACTTGACTTGACTTGACTTGACTTGACTTGACTTGACTTGACTTGACTTGACTTGACTTGACTTGACTTGACTTGACTTGACTTGACTTGACTTGACTTGACTTGACTTGACTTGACTTGACTTGACTTGACTTGACTTGACTTGACTTGACTTGACTTGACTTGACTTGACTTGACTTGACTTGACTTGACTTGACTTGACTTGACTTGACTTGACTTGACTTGACTTGACTTGACTTGACTTGACTTGACTTGACTTGACTTGACTTGACTTGACTTGACTTGACTTGACTTGACTTGACTTGACTTGACTTGACTTGACTTGACTTGACTTGACTTGACTTGACTTGACTTGACTTGACTTGACTTGACTTGACTTGACTTGACTTGACTTGACTTGACTTGACTTGACTTGACTTGACTTGACTTGACTTGACTTGACTTGACTTGACTTGACTTGACTTGACTTGACTTGACTTGACTTGACTTGACTTGACTTGACTTGACTTGACTTGACTTGACTTGACTTGACTTGACTTGACTTGACTTGACTTGACTTGACTTGACTTGACTTGACTTGACTTGACTTGACTTGACTTGACTTGACTTGACTTGACTTGACTTGACTTGACTTGACTTGACTTGACTTGACTTGACTTGACTTGACTTGACTTGACTTGACTTGACTTGACTTGACTTGACTTGACTTGACTTGACTTGACTTGACTTGACTTGACTTGACTTGACTTGACTTGACTTGACTTGACTTGACTTGACTTGACTTGACTTGACTTGACTTGACTTGACTTGACTTGACTTGACTTGACTTGACTTGACTTGACTTGACTTGACTTGACTTGACTTGACTTGACTTGACTTGACTTGACTTGACTTGACTTGACTTGACTTGACTTGACTTGACTTGACTTGACTTGACTTGACTTGACTTGACTTGACTTGACTTGACTTGACTTGACTTGACTTGACTTGACTTGACTTGACTTGACTTGACTTGACTTGACTTGACTTGACTTGACTTGACTTGACTTGACTTGACTTGACTTGACTTGACTTGACTTGACTTGACTTGACTTGACTTGACTTGACTTGACTTGACTTGACTTGACTTGACTTGACTTGACTTGACTTGACTTGACTTGACTTGACTTGACTTGACTTGACTTGACTTGACTTGACTTGACTTGACTTGACTTGACTTGACTTGACTTGACTTGACTTGACTTGACTTGACTTGACTTGACTTGACTTGACTTGACTTGACTTGACTTGACTTGACTTGACTTGACTTGACTTGACTTGACTTGACTTGACTTGACTTGACTTGACTTGACTTGACTTGACTTGACTTGACTTGACTTGACTTGACTTGACTTGACTTGACTTGACTTGACTTGACTTGACTTGACTTGACTTGACTTGACTTGACTTGACTTGACTTGACTTGACTTGACTTGACTTGACTTGACTTGACTTGACTTGACTTGACTTGACTTGACTTGACTTGACTTGACTTGACTTGACTTGACTTGACTTGACTTGACTTGACTTGACTTGACTTGACTTGACTTGACTTGACTTGACTTGACTTGACTTGACTTGACTTGACTTGACTTGACTTGACTTGACTTGACTTGACTTGACTTGACTTGACTTGACTTGACTTGACTTGACTTGACTTGACTTGACTTGACTTGACTTGACTTGACTTGACTTGACTTGACTTGACTTGACTTGACTTGACTTGACTTGACTTGACTTGACTTGACTTGACTTGACTTGACTTGACTTGACTTGACTTGACTTGACTTGACTTGACTTGACTTGACTTGACTTGACTTGACTTGACTTGACTTGACTTGACTTGACTTGACTTGACTTGACTTGACTTGACTTGACTTGACTTGACTTGACTTGACTTGACTTGACTTGACTTGACTTGACTTGACTTGACTTGACTTGACTTGACTTGACTTGACTTGACTTGACTTGACTTGACTTGACTTGACTTGACTTGACTTGACTTGACTTGACTTGACTTGACTTGACTTGACTTGACTTGACTTGACTTGACTTGACTTGACTTGACTTGACTTGACTTGACTTGACTTGACTTGACTTGACTTGACTTGACTTGACTTGACTTGACTTGACTTGACTTGACTTGACTTGACTTGACTTGACTTGACTTGACTTGACTTGACTTGACTTGACTTGACTTGACTTGACTTGACTTGACTTGACTTGACTTGACTTGACTTGACTTGACTTGACTTGACTTGACTTGACTTGACTTGACTTGACTTGACTTGACTTGACTTGACTTGACTTGACTTGACTTGACTTGACTTGACTTGACTTGACTTGACTTGACTTGACTTGACTTGACTTGACTTGACTTGACTTGACTTGACTTGACTTGACTTGACTTGACTTGACTTGACTTGACTTGACTTGACTTGACTTGACTTGACTTGACTTGACTTGACTTGACTTGACTTGACTTGACTTGACTTGACTTGACTTGACTTGACTTGACTTGACTTGACTTGACTTGACTTGACTTGACTTGACTTGACTTGACTTGACTTGACTTGACTTGACTTGACTTGACTTGACTTGACTTGACTTGACTTGACTTGACTTGACTTGACTTGACTTGACTTGACTTGACTTGACTTGACTTGACTTGACTTGACTTGACTTGACTTGACTTGACTTGACTTGACTTGACTTGACTTGACTTGACTTGACTTGACTTGACTTGACTTGACTTGACTTGACTTGACTTGACTTGACTTGACTTGACTTGACTTGACTTGACTTGACTTGACTTGACTTGACTTGACTTGACTTGACTTGACTTGACTTGACTTGACTTGACTTGACTTGACTTGACTTGACTTGACTTGACTTGACTTGACTTGACTTGACTTGACTTGACTTGACTTGACTTGACTTGACTTGACTTGACTTGACTTGACTTGACTTGACTTGACTTGACTTGACTTGACTTGACTTGACTTGACTTGACTTGACTTGACTTGACTTGACTTGACTTGACTTGACTTGACTTGACTTGACTTGACTTGACTTGACTTGACTTGACTTGACTTGACTTGACTTGACTTGACTTGACTTGACTTGACTTGACTTGACTTGACTTGACTTGACTTGACTTGACTTGACTTGACTTGACTTGACTTGACTTGACTTGACTTGACTTGACTTGACTTGACTTGACTTGACTTGACTTGACTTGACTTGACTTGACTTGACTTGACTTGACTTGACTTGACTTGACTTGACTTGACTTGACTTGACTTGACTTGACTTGACTTGACTTGACTTGACTTGACTTGACTTGACTTGACTTGACTTGACTTGACTTGACTTGACTTGACTTGACTTGACTTGACTTGACTTGACTTGACTTGACTTGACTTGACTTGACTTGACTTGACTTGACTTGACTTGACTTGACTTGACTTGACTTGACTTGACTTGACTTGACTTGACTTGACTTGACTTGACTTGACTTGACTTGACTTGACTTGACTTGACTTGACTTGACTTGACTTGACTTGACTTGACTTGACTTGACTTGACTTGACTTGACTTGACTTGACTTGACTTGATGACTTGACTTGACTTGACTTGACTTGACTTGACTTGACTTGACTTGACTTGACTTGATGACTTGACTTGACTTGACTTGACTTGACTTGACTTGACTTGACTTGACTTGACTTGACTTGACTTGACTTGACTTGACTTGACTTGACTTGACTTGACTTGACTTGACTTGACTTGACTTGATTGACTTGACTTGACTTGACTTGACTTGACTTGACTTGACTTGACTTGACTTGACTTGAGACTTGACTTGACTTGACTTGACTTGACTTGACTTGACTTGACTTGACTTGACTTGACTTGACTTGACTTGACTTGACTTGACTTGACTTGACTTGACTTGACTTGACTTGACTTGACTTGACTTGACTTGACTTGACTTGACTTGACTTGACTGACTTGACTTGACTTGACTTGACTTGACTTGACTTGACTTGACTTGACTTGACTTGACTTGACTTGACTTGACTTGACTTGACTTGACTTGACTTGACTTGACTTGACTTGACTTGACTTGACTTGACTTGACTTGACTTGACTTGACTACTTGACTTGACTTGACTTGACTTGACTTGACTTGACTTGACTTGACTTGACTTGACTTGACTTGACTTGACTTGACTTGACTTGACTTGACTTGACTTGACTTGACTTGACTTGACTTGACTTGACTTGACTTGACTTGACTTGACTTGACTTGACTTGACTTGACTTGACTTGACTTGACTTGACTTGACTTGACTTGACTTGACTTGACTTGACTTGACTTGACTGACTTGACTTGACTTGACTTGACTTGACTTGACTTGACTTGACTTGACTTGACTTGACTTGACTTGACTTGATTGACTTGACTTGACTTGACTTGACTTGACTTGACTTGACTTGACTTGACTTGACTTGACTTGACTTGACTTGACTTGACTTGACTTGACTTGACTTGACTTGACTTGACTTGACTTGACTTGACTTGACTTGACTGGACTTGACTTGACTTGACTTGACTTGACTTGACTTGACTTGACTTGACTTGACTTGACTTGACTTGACTTGACTTGACTTGACTTGACTTGACTTGACTTGACTTGACTTGACTTGACTTGACTTGACTTGACTTGACTTGACTTGACTTGACTTGACTTGACTTGACTTGACTTGACTTGACTTGACTTGACTTGACTTGACTTGACTTGACTTGACTTGACTTGACTTGACTTGACTTGACTTGACTTGACTTGACTTGACTTGACTTGACTTGACTTGACTTGACTTGACTTGACTTGACTTGACTTGACTTGACTTGACTTGACTTGACTTGACTTGACTTGACTTGACTTGACTTGACTTGACTTGACTTGACTTGACTTGACTTGACTTGACCTTGACTTGACTTGACTTGACTTGACTTGACTTGACTTGACTTGACTTGACTTGACTTGACTTGACTTGACTTGACTTGACTTGACTTGACTTGACTTGACTTGACTTGACTTGACTTACTTGACTTGACTTGACTTGACTTGACTTGACCTTGACTTGACTTGACTTGACTTGACTTGACTTGACTTGACTTGACTTGACTTGACTTGACTTGACTTGACTTGACTTGACTTGACTTGACTTGACTTGACTTGACTTGACTTGACTTGACTTGACTTGACTTGACTTGACTTGACTTGACTTGACTTGACTTGACTTGACTTGACTTGACTTGACTTGACTTTGACTTGACTTGACTTGACTTGACTTGACTTGACTTGACTTGACTTGACTTGACTTGACTTGACTTGACTTGACTTGACTTGACTTGACTTGACTTGACTTGACTTGACTTGACTTGACTTGACTTGACTTGACTTGACTTGACTTGACTTGACTTGACTTGACTTGACTTGACTTGACTTGACTGACTTGACTTGACTTGACTTGACTTGACTTGACTTGACTTGACTTGACTTGACTTGACTTGACTTGACTTGACTTGACTTGACTTGACTTGACTTGACTTGACTGACTTGACTTGACTTGACTTGACTTGACTTGACTTTGACTTGACTTGACTTGACTTGACTTGACTTGACTTGACTTGACTTGACTTGACTTGACTTGACTTGACTTGACTTGACTTGACTTGACTTGACTTGACTTGACTTGACTTGACTTGACTTGACTTGACTTGACTTGACTTGACTTGACTTGACTTGACTTGACTTGACTTGACTTGACTTGACTTGACTTGCTGACTTGACTTGACTTGACTTTGACTTGACTTGACTTGACTTGACTTGACTTGACTTGACTTGACTTGACTTGACTTGACTTGACTTGACTTGACTTGACTTGACTTGACTTGACTTGACTTGACTTGACTTGACTTGACTTGACTTGACTTGACTTGACTTTGACTTGACTTGACTTGACTTGACTTGACTTGACTTGACTTGACTTGACTTGACTTGACTTGACCTTGACTTGACTTGACTTGACTTGACTTGACTGACTTGACTTGACTTGACTTGACTTGACTTGACTTGACTTGACTTGACTTGACTTGACTTGACTTGACTTGACTGACTTGACTTGACTTGACTTGACTTGACTTGACTTGACTTGACTTGACTTGACTTGACTTGACTTGACTTGACTTGACTTGACTTGACTTGACTGACTTGACTGACTTGACTGACTTGACTGACTTGACTGACTTGACTTGACTTGACTTGACTTGACTTGACTTGACTTGACTTGACTTGACTTGACTTGACTTGACTTGACTTGACTTGACTTGACTTGACTTGACTTGACTTGACTTGACTTGACTTGACTGACTTGACTTGACTGACTTGACTTGACTTGACTTGACTTGACTTGACTTGACTTGACTTGACTTGACTTGACTTGACTTGACTTGACTTGACTTGACTTGACTTGACTTGACTTGACTTGACTTGACTTGACTTGACTTGACTTGACTTGACTTGACTTGACTTGACTTGACTTGACTTGACTTGACTTGACTTGACTTGACTTGACTTGACTTGACTTGACTTGACTTGACTTGACTTGACTTGACTTGACTGACTTGACTTGACTTGACTTGACTTGACTTGACTTGACTTGACTTGACTTGACTTGACTTGACTTGACTTGACTTGACTTTGACTTGACTTGACTTGACTTGACTTGACTTGACTTGATTGACTGACTTGACTTGACTTGACTTGACTTGACTTGACTTGACTTGACTTGACTTGACTTGACTTGACTTGACTTGACTTGACTTGACTTGACTTGACTTGACTTGACTTGACTTGACTTGACCTTGACTTGACCTTGACTTGACTTGATTGACTTGACTTGACTTGACTTGACTTGACTTGACTTGACTTGACTTGACTTGACTTGACTTGACTTGACTTGACTTGACTTGACTTGACTTGACTTGACTTGACATTGACTTGACTTGACTTGACTTGACTTGACTTGACTTGATTGCTTGACTTGACTTGACTTGACTTGACTTGACTTGACTTGACTTGACTTGACTTGACTTGACTTGACTTGACTTGACTTGACTTGACTTGACTTGACTTGACTTGACTTGACTTGACTTGACTTGACTTGACTTGACTTGACTTGACTTGACTTGACTTGACTTGACTTGACTTGACTTGACTTGACTTGACTTGACTTGACTTGACTTGACTTGACTTGACTTGACTTGACTTGACTTGACTTGACTTGACTTGACTTGACTTGACTGACTTGACTTGACTTGACTTGACTTGACTTGACTTGACTTGACTTGACTTGACTTGACTTGACTTGACTTGACTTGACTTGACTTGACCTTGACTTGACTTGACTTGACTTGACTTGACTTGACTTGACTTGACTTGACTTGACTTGACTTGACTTGACTTGACTTGACTTGACTTGACTTGACTTGACTTGACTTGACTTGACTTGACTTGACTTGACTTGACCTTGACTTGACTTGACTTGACTTGACTTGACTTGACTTGACTTGACTGACTTGACTTGACTTGACTTGACTTGACTTGACTTGACTTGACCTTGACTTGACTTGACTTGACTTGACTTGACTTGACTTGACTTGACTTCTGACTTGACTTGACTTGACTTGACTTGACTTGACTTGACTTGACTTGACTTGACTTGACTGACTTGACTTGACTTGACTTGACTTGACTTGACTTGACTTGACTTTGACTTGACTTGACTTGACTTGACTTGACTTGACTCTGACTTGACTTGACTTGACTTGACTTGACTTGACTTGACTTGACTTGACTTGACTTGACTTGACTTGACTTGACTTGACTTGACTTGATTGACTTGACTTGATTGACTTGACTTGACTTGACTTGACTTGACTTGACTTGACTTGACTTGACTTGACTTGACTTGACTCTTGACTTGACTTGACTTGACTTGACTTGACTTGACTTGACTTGACTTGACTTGACTTGACTTGACTTGACTTGACTTGACTTGACTTGACTTGACTTGACTTGACTTGACTTGACTGACTTGACTTGACTTGACTTGACTTGACTTGACTTGACTTGACTTGACTTGACTTGACTTGACTTGACTTGACTTGACTTGACTTGACTTGACTTGACTTGACTTGACTTGACTTGACTTGACTTGACTTGACTTGACTTGACTTGACTTGACTTGACTTGACTTGACTTGACTTGACTTGACTTGACTTGACTTGACTTGACTTGACTTGACTTGACTTGACTTGACTTGACTTGACTTGACTTGACTTGACTTGACTTGACTTGACTTGACTTGACTTGAGCTTGACTTGACTTGACTTGACTTGACTTGACTTGACTTGACTTGACTTGACTTGACTTGACTTGACTTGACTTGACTTGACTTGACTTGACTTGACTTGACTTGACTTGACTTGACTTGACTTGACTTGACTTGATCTTGACTTGACTTGACTTGACTTGACTTGACTTGACTTGACTTGGACTTGACTTGGACTTGACTTGACTTGACTTGGACTTGACTTTGACTTGACTTGACTTGACTTGACTTGACTTGACTTGACTTGACTTGACTTGACTTGACTTGACTTGACTTGACTTGACTTGACTTGACTTGACTTGACTTGACTTGACTTGACTTGACTTGACTTGACTTGACTTGACTTGACTTGACTTGACTTGACTTGACTTGACTTGACTTGACTTGACTTGACTTGACTTGACTTGACTGACTTGACTTGACTTGACTTGACTTGACTTGACTTGGACTTGACTTGACTTGACTTGACTTGACTTGACTTGACTTGACTTGACTTGACTTGACTTGACTGACTTGACTTGACTTGACTTGACTTGACTTGACTTGACTTGACCTTGACTTGACTGACTTGACTTGACTTGACTTGACTTGACTTGACTTGACTTGACTTGACTTGACTGACTTGACTTGACTTGACTTGACTTGACTTGACTTGAACTTGACTTGACTTGACTTGACTTGACTTGACTTGACTTGACTTGACTTGACTTGACTTGACTTGACCTTGACTTGACTTGACTTGACTTGACTTGACTTGACTTGACTTGACTTGACTTGACTTGACTTGACTTGACTTGACTTGACTTGACTTGACTTACTTGACTTGACTTGACTTGACTTGACTTGACTTGACTTGACTTGACTTGACTTGACTTGACTTGACTTGACTTGACTTGACTTGACTTGACTTGACTTTGACTTGACTTGACTTGACTTGACTTGACTTGACTTGACTTGACTTGTGACTTGACTTGACTTGACTTGACTTGACTTGACTTGACTTGACTTGACTTGACTTGACTTGACTTGACTTGACTTGACTTGACTTGACTTGACTTGACTTGACTTGACTTGACTTGACTTGACTTGACTTGACTTGACTTGACTTGACTTGACTTGACTTGACTTGACTTGTCTTGACTTGACTTGACTTGACTTGACTTGACTTGACTTGACTTGACTTTGACTTGACTTGACTTGACTTGACTTGACTTGACTTGACTTGACTTGACTTGACTTGACTTGAACTTGACTTGACTTGACTTGACTTGACTTGACTTGACTTGACTTGACTTGACTTGACTTGACTTGACTTGACTTGACTTGACTTGACTTGACTTGACTGACTTGACTTGACTTGACTTGACTTGACTTGACTTGACTTGACTTGACTTGACTTGACTTGACTTGACTTGACTTGACTTGACTTGACTTGACTTGACTTGACTTGACTTGACTTGACTTGACTTGACTTGACTTGACTTGACTTGACTTGACTTGACTTGACTTGACTTGACTTGACTTGACTTGACTTGACTTGACTTGACTTGACTTGACTTGACTTGACTTGACTTGACTTGACTTGACTTGACTTGACTTGACTTGATTGACTTGACTTGACTTGACTTGACTTGACTTGACTTGACTGACTTGACTTGACTTGACTTGACTTGACTTGACTTGACTTGACTTGACTTGACTTGACTTGACTTTGACTTGACTTGACTTGACTTGACTTGACTTCTTGACTTGACTTGACTTGACTTGACTTGACTTGACTTGACTTGACTTGACTTGACTTGACCTTGACTTGACTTGACTTGACTTGACTTGACTTGACTTGACTTGACTTGACTTGACTTGACTTGACTTGACTTGACTGACTTGACTTGACTTGACTTGACTTGACTTGACTTGACTTGACTTGACTTGACTTGACTTGACTTGACTTGACTTGACTTGACTTGACTTGACTTGACTTGACTTGACTTTGACTTGACTTGACTTGACTTGACTTGACTTGACTTGACTTGATGACTTGACTTGACTTGACTTGACTTGACTTGACTTGACTTGACTTGACTTGACTTGACTTGACTTGACTTGACTTGACTTGACTTGACTTGACTTGGACTTGACTTGACTTGACTTGACTTGACTTGACTTGACTTGACTTGACTTGACTTGACTTGACTTGACTTGACTTGACTTGACTTGACTTGACTTGACTTTGACTTGACTTGACTTGACTTGACTTGACTTGACTTGACTTGACTTGGACTTGACTTGACTTGACTTGACTTGACTTGACTTGACTTGACTTGACTTGACTTGACTTGACTTGACTTGACTTGACTTGATTGACTTGACTTGACTTGACTTGACTTGACTTGACTTGACTTGACTTGACTTGACTTGACTTGACTTGACTTTGACTTGACTTGACTTGATGACTTGACTTGACTTGACTTGACTTGACCTTGACTTGACTTGACTTGACTTGACTTGACTTGACTTGACTTGACTTGACTTGACTTGACTTGACTTGACTTGACTTGACTTGACTTGACTTGACTTGACTTGACTTGACTTGACTTGACTTGACTTGGACTTGACTTGACTTTGACTTGGACTTGGACTTGGACTTGACTTGACTTGACTTGACTTGACTTGACTTGACTTGACTTGACTTGACTTGACTTGACTTGACTTGACCTTGATTGACTTGACTTGACTTGACTTGACTTGACTTGACTTGACTTGACTTGACTTGACTTGACTTGACTTGACTTGACTTGACTTGACTTTGACTTGACTTGACTTGACTTGACTTGACTTGACTTGACTTGACTTGACTTGACTTGACTTGACTTGACTTGACTTGACTTGACTTGACTTGACTTGACTTGACTTGACTTGACTTGACTTGACTTGACTTGACTTGACTTGACTTGACTTGACTTGACTTGACTTGACTTGACTTGACTTGACTTGACTTGACTTGACTTGACTTGGCCTTGACTTGACTTGACTTGACTTGACTTGGACTTGACTTGGACTTGACTTGACTTGGACTTGACTTGACTTGACTTGACTTGACTTGACTTGACCTTGACTTGACTTGACTTGACTTGACTTGACTTGACTTGACTTGACTTGACTTGACTTGACTTGACTTGACTTGACTTGATTGACTTGACTTGACTTGACTTGACTTGACTTGACTTGACTTGACTTGCGACTTGACTTGGACTTGACTTGACTTTGACTTGACTTGACTTGACTTGACTTGACTTGACTTGACTTGACTTGACTTGACTTGACTTGACTTGACTTGACTTGACTTGACTTGGACTTGACTTGACTTGACTTGGACTTGACTTGACTTGACTTGACTTGACTTGACTTGACTTGACTTGACTTGACTTGACTTGACTTGACTTGACTTGACTTGACTTGACTTGACTTGACTTGACTTGACCTTGACTTGACTTGACTTGACTTGACTTGACTTGACTTGACTTGACTTGACTTGACTTGACTTGACTTGACTTGACTTGACTTTGACTTGACTTGACTTGACTTGACTTGACTTGACTTGACTTGACTTGACTTGACTTGACTTGACTTGACTTGACTTGACTTGACTTGACTTGACTTGACTTGACTTGACTTGACTTGACTTGACTTGACTTGACTTGACTTGACATGACTTGACTTGACTTGACTTGACTTGACTTGACTTGACTTGACTTGACTTGACTGACTTGACTTGACTTGACTTGACTTACTTGACTTGACTTGACTTGACTTGACTTGACTTGACTTGACTTGACTTGACTTGACTTGACTTGACTTGACTTGACTGACTTGACTTGACTTTGACTTGACTTGACTTGACTTGACTTGACTTGACTTGACTTGACTTGACTTGACTTGACTTGACTTGACTTGGACTTGACTTGACTTGACTTGACTTGACTTGACTTGACTTGACTTGACTTGACTTGACTTGACTTGACTTGACTTGACTTGACTTGACTTGACTTGACTTGACTTACTTGGACTTGACTTGACTTGACTTGACTTGACTTGACTGACTTGACTTGACTTGACTTGA
Organism: Sicus ferrugineus; assembly: GCA_922984085.1. Taxonomy (NCBI): domain Eukaryota; kingdom Metazoa; phylum Arthropoda; class Insecta; order Diptera; family Conopidae; genus Sicus; species Sicus ferrugineus. The sequence continues at coordinate 22,867,449 of OV277349.1, forward strand.
CTTTGACTTGGACTTGACTTGACTTGACTTGACTTGACTTGACTTGACTTGACTGCTTGACTTGACTTGACTTGATTGACTTGACTTGATTGACTTGACTTGACTTGACTTTGACTTGACTTGACTTGACTTGACTTGACTTGACTTGACTTGACTTGACTTGACTTGACTTGACTTGACTTGACTTGGACTTGACTTGACTTGACTTGACTTGACTTGACTTGACTTGACTTGACTTGACTTGACTTGACTTGACTTGAACTTGACTTGACTTGACTTGACTTGACTTGACTTGACCTTGACTTGACTTGACTTGACTTGACTTGACTTGACTTGACTTGACTTGACTTGACTTGACTTGACTTGACTTGACTGACTTGACTTGACTTGACTTGACTTGACTTTGACTTGACTTGACTTGACTTGACTTGACTTGACTTGACTTGACTTGACTTGACTTGACTTGACTTGACTTGACTTGACTTGACTTGACTTACTTGACTTGACTTGACTTGACTTGACTTGACTTGACTTGACTTGACTTGACTTGACTTGACTTGACTTGACTTGACTTGACTTGACTTGACTTGACTTGACTTGACTTGACTTTGACTTGACTTGACTTGACTTGACTTGACTTGACTTTGACTTGACTTGACTTGACTTGACTTGACTTGACTTGACTTGACTTGACTTGACTTGACTTGACTTGACTTGACTTGACTTGACTTGACTTGACTTGACTTGACTTGACTTGACTTGACTTGACTTGACTTGGACTTGACTTGACTTGACTTGACTTGACTTGACTTGACTTGACTTGACTTGACTTGACTTGACTTGACTTGACTTGACTTGACTTGACTTGACTTGACTTGACTTGACTTGACTTGACTTGACTTGACTTGACTTGACTTGACTTGACTTGACTTGACTTGACTTGACTTGACTTGACTTGACTTGACTTGACTTTGACTTGACTTGACTTGACTTGACTTGACTTGACTTGACTTGACTTGACTTGACTTGACTTGACTTGACTTGACTTGACTTGACTTGACTTGACTTGGACTTGACTTGACTTGACTTGACTTGACTTGACTTGACTTGCTTGACTTGACTTGACTTGACTTGACTTGACTTGACTTGACTTGCTTGACTTGACTTGACTTGACTTGACTTGACTTGACTTGACTTGACTTGACTTGACCTTGACTTGACTTGACTTGACTTGACTTGACTTGACTTGACTTGACTTGACTTGACTTGACTTGACTTGACTTGACTTGACTTGACTTGACTTGACTTGACTTGACTTGACTTGACTTGACTTGACTTGACTTGACTTGACTTGACTTGACTTGACTTGACTTGACTTGACTTGACTTGACTTGACTTGACTTGACTTGACTTGACTTGACTTGACTTGACTTGACTTGACTTGACTTGACTTGACTTGACTTGACTTGACTTGACTTAACTTGACTTGACTTGACTTGACTTAACTTGACTTGACTTGACTTGACTTAACTTGACTTGACTTGACTTGACTTGACTTAACTTGACTTGACTTGACTTGACTTGACTTACTTTGACTTGACTTGACTTGACTTGACTTGGACTTGACTTGACTTGACTTGACTTGACTTGACTTGACTTGACTTGACTTGACTTGACTTGACTTGACTTGACTTGACTTGACTTGACTTGACTTGACTTGACTTGACTTTGACTGACTTGACTTGACTTGACTTGACTTGACTTGACTTGACTTGACTTGACTTGACTTGACTTGACTTGACTGACTTGTGGACTTGACTTGACTTGACTTGACTTGACTTGACTTGACTTGACTTGTGACTTGACTTGACTTGACTTGACTTGACTTGACTTGACTTGACTTGACTTGACTTGACTTGACTTGACTTGACTTGACTTGACTTGACTTGACTTGACTTGGACTTGACTTGACTTGACTTGACTTGACTTGGCCTTGACTTGACTTGACTTGACTTGACTTGACTTGACTTGACTTGACTTGACTTGACTTGACTTGACTTGGACTTGACTTGACTTGACTTGACTTACTTGACTTGACTTGACTTGACTTGACTTGACTTGACTTGACTTGACTTGACTTGACTTGACTTGACTTGACTTGACTTGACTTGAACTTGACTTGACTTGACTTGACTTGACTTGACTTGACTTGACTTGACTTGACTTGACTGACTTGACTTGACTTGACTTGACTTGACTTGACTGACTTGACTTGACTTGACTTGACTGACTTGACTTGACTTGACTTGACTTGACTTGACTTGACTTGACTTGACTTGACTTGACTTGACTTGACTTGACTTTGACTTGACTTGACTTGACTTGACTTGACTTGACTTGACTTGACTTGACTTGACTGACTTGACTTGAATTGACTTGACTTGACTTGACTTGACTTGACTTGACTTGACTTGACTTGACTTGACTTGGACTTGACTTGACTTGACTTGACTGACTTGACTTGACTTGACTTGACTTGACTTGATTGACTTGACTTGACTTGACTTGACTGACTTGACTTGACTTGACTTGACTTGACTTGACTTGACTTGACTTGACTTGACTTGACTTGACTTGACTTGACTTGACTTGACTTGACTTGACTTGACTTGACTGACTTGACTTGACTTGACTTGACTTGACTTGACTTGACTTGACTTGACTGACTTGACTTGACTTGACTTGACTTGACTTGACTTGACTTGACTTGACTTGGACTTGACTTGGACTTGACTTGACTTGACTTGACTTGACTTGACTTGACTTGGACTTGACTTGACTTGACTTGACTTGACTTGACTTGGACTTGACTTGACTTGACTTGACTTGACTTGACTTGACTTGACTTGACTTGACTTGACTTGACTTGACTTGACTTGGACTTGACTTGACTTGACTTGACTTGACTTGACTTGACATGACTTGACTTGACTTGACCTTGACTTGACTTGACTGACTTGACTTGACTTCTTGACTTGACTTGACTTGACTTGACTTGACTTGACTTGACTTGACTTGACTTTGACTTGACTTGACTTGACTTGACTTGACTTTACTTGCCTTGACTTGACTTGACTTGACTTGACTTGACTTGACTTGACTTGACTTGACTTGACTTGACTTTGACTTGACTTGACTTGACTTGACTTGACTTTGACTTGACTTGACTTGACTTGACTTGACTTTACTTGACTTGACTTGACTGACTTGACTTGACTTGACTTGACTTGACCTTGACTTTGACTTGACTTGACTTGACTTGACTTGACTTGACTTGACTTGACTTGACTTGACTTGACTTGACTTGACTTGACTTGACTTTGACTTGACTTGACTTGACTTGACTTGACTTGACTCTGACTTGACTTGACTTGACTTGACTTGACTTGACTGACTTGACTTGACTTGACTTGACTTTGACTTGACTTGACTTGACTTGACTTGACTTGACTTGACTTGACTTGACTTGACTTGACTTGACTTGACTTGACTTGACTTGACTTGACTTGACTTGACTTGACTTGACTTGACTTGACTTGACTTGACTTGACTTGACTTGACTTGACTTGACTTGACTTGACTTGACTTGACTTGACTTGACTTGACTTGACTTGACTTGACTTGACTTGACTTGACTTGACTTGACTTGACTTGACTTGACTTGACTTGACTTGACTTGACTTGACTTGACTTGACTTGACTTGACTTGACTTGACTTGACTTGACTTGACTTGACTTGACTTGACTTGACTTGACTTGACTTGACTTGACTTGACTTGACTTGACTTGACTTGACTTGACTTGACTTGACTTGACTTGACTTGACTTGACTTGACTTGACTTGACTTGACTTGACTTGACTTGACTTGACTTGACTTGACTTGACTTGACTTGACTTGACTTGACTTGACTTGACTTGACTTGACTTGACTTGACTTGACTTGACTTGACTTGACTTGACTTGACTTGACTTGACTTGACTTGACTTGACTTGACTTGACTTGACTTGACTTGACTTGACTTGACTTGACTTGACTTGACTTGACTTGACTTGACTTGACTTGACTTGACTTGACTTGACTTGACTTGACTTGACTTGACTTGACTTGACTTGACTTGACTTGACTTGACTTGACTTGACTTGACTTGACTTGACTTGACTTGACTTGACTTGACTTGACTTGACTTGACTTGACTTGACTTGACTTGACTTGACTTGACTTGACTTGACTTGACTTGACTTGACTTGACTTGACTTGACTTGACTTGACTTGACTTGACTTGACTTGACTTGACTTGACTTGACTTGACTTGACTTGACTTGACTTGACTTGACTTGACTTGACTTGACTTGACTTGACTTGACTTGACTTGACTTGACTTGACTTGACTTGACTTGACTTGACTTGACTTGACTTGACTTGACTTGACTTGACTTGACTTGACTTGACTTGACTTGACTTGACTTGACTTGACTTGACTTGACTTGACTTGACTTGACTTGACTTGACTTGACTTGACTTGACTTGACTTGACTTGACTTGACTTGACTTGACTTGACTTGACTTGACTTGACTTGACTTGACTTGACTTGACTTGACTTGACTTGACTTGACTTGACTTGACTTGACTTGACTTGACTTGACTTGACTTGACTTGACTTGACTTGACTTGACTTGACTTGACTTGACTTGACTTGACTTGACTTGACTTGACTTGACTTGACTTGACTTGACTTGACTTGACTTGACTTGACTTGACTTGACTTGACTTGACTTGACTTGACTTGACTTGACTTGACTTGACTTGACTTGACTTGACTTGACTTGACTTGACTTGACTTGACTTGACTTGACTTGACTTGACTTGACTTGACTTGACTTGACTTGACTTGACTTGACTTGACTTGACTTGACTTGACTTGACTTGACTTGACTTGACTTGACTTGACTTGACTTGACTTGACTTGACTTGACTTGACTTGACTTGACTTGACTTGACTTGACTTGACTTGACTTGACTTGACTTGACTTGACTTGACTTGACTTGACTTGACTTGACTTGACTTGACTTGACTTGACTTGACTTGACTTGACTTGACTTGACTTGACTTGACTTGACTTGACTTGACTTGACTTGACTTGACTTGACTTGACTTGACTTGACTTGACTTGACTTGACTTGACTTGACTTGACTTGACTTGACTTGACTTGACTTGACTTGACTTGACTTGACTTGACTTGACTTGACTTGACTTGACTTGACTTGACTTGACTTGACTTGACTTGACTTGACTTGACTTGACTTGACTTGACTTGACTTGACTTGACTTGACTTGACTTGACTTGACTTGACTTGACTTGACTTGACTTGACTTGACTTGACTTGACTTGACTTGACTTGACTTGACTTGACTTGACTTGACTTGACTTGACTTGACTTGACTTGACTTGACTTGACTTGACTTGACTTGACTTGACTTGACTTGACTTGACTTGACTTGACTTGACTTGACTTGACTTGACTTGACTTGACTTGACTTGACTTGACTTGACTTGACTTGACTTGACTTGACTTGACTTGACTTGACTTGACTTGACTTGACTTGACTTGACTTGACTTGACTTGACTTGACTTGACTTGACTTGACTTGACTTGACTTGACTTGACTTGACTTGACTTGACTTGACTTGACTTGACTTGACTTGACTTGACTTGACTTGACTTGACTTGACTTGACTTGACTTGACTTGACTTGACTTGACTTGACTTGACTTGACTTGACTTGACTTGACTTGACTTGACTTGACTTGACTTGACTTGACTTGACTTGACTTGACTTGACTTGACTTGACTTGACTTGACTTGACTTGACTTGACTTGACTTGACTTGACTTGACTTGACTTGACTTGACTTGACTTGACTTGACTTGACTTGACTTGACTTGACTTGACTTGACTTGACTTGACTTGACTTGACTTGACTTGACTTGACTTGACTTGACTTGACTTGACTTGACTTGACTTGACTTGACTTGACTTGACTTGACTTGACTTGACTTGACTTGACTTGACTTGACTTGACTTGACTTGACTTGACTTGACTTGACTTGACTTGACTTGACTTGACTTGACTTGACTTGACTTGACTTGACTTGACTTGACTTGACTTGACTTGACTTGACTTGACTTGACTTGACTTGACTTGACTTGACTTGACTTGACTTGACTTGACTTGACTTGACTTGACTTGACTTGACTTGACTTGACTTGACTTGACTTGACTTGACTTGACTTGACTTGACTTGACTTGACTTGACTTGACTTGACTTGACTTGACTTGACTTGACTTGACTTGACTTGACTTGACTTGACTTGACTTGACTTGACTTGACTTGACTTGACTTGACTTGACTTGACTTGACTTGACTTGACTTGACTTGACTTGACTTGACTTGACTTGACTTGACTTGACTTGACTTGACTTGACTTGACTTGACTTGACTTGACTTGACTTGACTTGACTTGACTTGACTTGACTTGACTTGACTTGACTTGACTTGACTTGACTTGACTTGACTTGACTTGACTTGACTTGACTTGACTTGACTTGACTTGACTTGACTTGACTTGACTTGACTTGACTTGACTTGACTTGACTTGACTTGACTTGACTTGACTTGACTTGACTTGACTTGACTTGACTTGACTTGACTTGACTTGACTTGACTTGACTTGACTTGACTTGACTTGACTTGACTTGACTTGACTTGACTTGACTTGACTTGACTTGACTTGACTTGACTTGACTTGACTTGACTTGACTTGACTTGACTTGACTTGACTTGACTTGACTTGACTTGACTTGACTTGACTTGACTTGACTTGACTTGACTTGACTTGACTTGACTTGACTTGACTTGACTTGACTTGACTTGACTTGACTTGACTTGACTTGACTTGACTTGACTTGACTTGACTTGACTTGACTTGACTTGACTTGACTTGACTTGACTTGACTTGACTTGACTTGACTTGACTTGACTTGACTTGACTTGACTTGACTTGACTTGACTTGACTTGACTTGACTTGACTTGACTTGACTTGACTTGACTTGACTTGACTTGACTTGACTTGACTTGACTTGACTTGACTTGACTTGACTTGACTTGACTTGACTTGACTTGACTTGACTTGACTTGACTTGACTTGACTTGACTTGACTTGACTTGACTTGACTTGACTTGACTTGACTTGACTTGACTTGACTTGACTTGACTTGACTTGACTTGACTTGACTTGACTTGACTTGACTTGACTTGACTTGACTTGACTTGACTTGACTTGACTTGACTTGACTTGACTTGACTTGACTTGACTTGACTTGACTTGACTTGACTTGACTTGACTTGACTTGACTTGACTTGACTTGACTTGACTTGACTTGACTTGACTTGACTTGACTTGACTTGACTTGACTTGACTTGACTTGACTTGACTTGACTTGACTTGACTTGACTTGACTTGACTTGACTTGACTTGACTTGACTTGACTTGACTTGACTTGACTTGACTTGACTTGACTTGACTTGACTTGACTTGACTTGACTTGACTTGACTTGACTTGACTTGACTTGACTTGACTTGACTTGACTTGACTTGACTTGACTTGACTTGACTTGACTTGACTTGACTTGACTTGACTTGACTTGACTTGACTTGACTTGACTTGACTTGACTTGACTTGACTTGACTTGACTTGACTTGACTTGACTTGACTTGACTTGACTTGACTTGACTTGACTTGACTTGACTTGACTTGACTTGACTTGACTTGACTTGACTTGACTTGACTTGACTTGACTTGACTTGACTTGACTTGACTTGACTTGACTTGACTTGACTTGACTTGACTTGACTTGACTTGACTTGACTTGACTTGACTTGACTTGACTTGACTTGACTTGACTTGACTTGACTTGACTTGACTTGACTTGACTTGACTTGACTTGACTTGACTTGACTTGACTTGACTTGACTTGACTTGACTTGACTTGACTTGACTTGACTTGACTTGACTTGACTTGACTTGACTTGACTTGACTTGACTTGACTTGACTTGACTTGACTTGACTTGACTTGACTTGACTTGACTTGACTTGACTTGACTTGACTTGACTTGACTTGACTTGACTTGACTTGACTTGACTTGACTTGACTTGACTTGACTTGACTTGACTTGACTTGACTTGACTTGACTTGACTTGACTTGACTTGACTTGACTTGACTTGACTTGACTTGACTTGACTTGACTTGACTTGACTTGACTTGACTTGACTTGACTTGACTTGACTTGACTTGACTTGACTTGACTTGACTTGACTTGACTTGACTTGACTTGACTTGACTTGACTTGACTTGACTTGACTTGACTTGACTTGACTTGACTTGACTTGACTTGACTTGACTTGACTTGACTTGACTTGACTTGACTTGACTTGACTTGACTTGACTTGACTTGACTTGACTTGACTTGACTTGACTTGACTTGACTTGACTTGACTTGACTTGACTTGACTTGACTTGACTTGACTTGACTTGACTTGACTTGACTTGACTTGACTTGACTTGACTTGACTTGACTTGACTTGACTTGACTTGACTTGACTTGACTTGACTTGACTTGACTTGACTTGACTTGACTTGACTTGACTTGACTTGACTTGACTTGACTTGACTTGACTTGACTTGACTTGACTTGACTTGACTTGACTTGACTTGACTTGACTTGACTTGACTTGACTTGACTTGACTTGACTTGACTTGACTTGACTTGACTTGACTTGACTTGACTTGACTTGACTTGACTTGACTTGACTTGACTTGACTTGACTTGACTTGACTTGACTTGACTTGACTTGACTTGACTTGACTTGACTTGACTTGACTTGACTTGACTTGACTTGACTTGACTTGACTTGACTTGACTTGACTTGACTTGACTTGACTTGACTTGACTTGACTTGACTTGACTTGACTTGACTTGACTTGACTTGACTTGACTTGACTTGACTTGACTTGACTTGACTTGACTTGACTTGACTTGACTTGACTTGACTTGACTTGACTTGACTTGACTTGACTTGACTTGACTTGACTTGACTTGACTTGACTTGACTTGACTTGACTTGACTTGACTTGACTTGACTTGACTTGACTTGACTTGACTTGACTTGACTTGACTTGACTTGACTTGACTTGACTTGACTTGACTTGACTTGTCTTGACTTGACTTGACTTGACTTGACTTGACTTGACTTGTCTTGACTTGACTTGACTTGACTTGACTTGACTTGACTTGACTTGACTTGTCTTGACTTGTCTTGACTTGTCTTGACTTGACTTGACTTGACTTGACTTGACTTGACTTGACTTGACTTGACTTGACTTGACTTGACTTGACTTGACTTGACTTGACTTGACTTGACTTGACTTGACTTGACTTGACTTGACTTGACTTGACTTGACTTGACTTGACTTGACTTGACTTGACTTGACTTGACTTGACTTGACTTGACTTGACTTGACTTGACTTGACTTGACTTGACTTGACTGACTTGACTTGACTTGACTTGACTTGACTTGACTTGACTTGACTTGACTTGACTTGACTTGACTTGACTTGACTTGACTTGACTTGACTTGACTTGACTTGACTTGACTTGACTTGACTTGACTTGACTTGACTTGACTTGACTTGACTTGACTTGACTGACTTGACTTGACTTGACTTGACTTGACTTGACTTGACTTGACTTGACTTGACTTGACTTGACTTGACTTGACTTGACTTGACTTGACTTGACTTGACTTGACTTGACTTGACTTGACTTGACTTGACTTGACTTGACTTGACTGACTTGACTTGACTTGACTTGACTTGACTTGACTTGACTTGACTTGACTTGACTTGACTTGACTTGACTTGACTTGACTTGACTTGACTTGACTTGACTTGACTTGACTTGACTTGACTTGACTTGACTTGACTTGACTTGACTTGACTTGACTTGACTTGACTTGACTTGACTTGACTTGACTTGACTTGACTTGACTTGACTTGACTTGACTTGACTTGACTTGACTTGACTTGACTTGACTTGACTTGACTTGACTTGACTTGACTTGACTTGACTTGACTTGACTTGACTTGACTTGACTTGACTTGACTGACTTGACTTGACTTGACTTGACTTGACTTGACTTGACTTGACTGACTTGACTTGACTTGACTTGACTTGACTTGACTTGACTTGACTTGACTTGACTTGACTTGACTTGACTTGACTTGACTTGACTTGACTTGACTTGACTTGACTTGACTTGACTTGACTTGACTTGACTTGACTTGACTTGACTTGACTTGACTTGACTTGACTTGACTTGACTTGACTTGACTGACTTGACTTGACTTGACTTGACTTGACTTGACTTGACTTGACTTGACTTGACTTGACTTGACTTGACTTGACTTGACTTGACTTGACTTGACTTGACTTGACTTGACTTGACTTGACTTGACTTGACTTGACTTGACTTGACTTGACTTGACTTGACTTGACTTGACTTGACTTGACTTGACTTGACTTGACTTGACTTGACTTGACTTGACTTGACTTGACTTGACTTGACTTGACTTGACTTGACTTGACTTGACTTGACTTGACTTGACTTGACTTGACTTGACTTGACTTGACTTGACTTGACTTGACTTGACTTGACTTGACTTGACTTGACTTGACTTGACTTGACTTGACTTGACTTGACTTGACTTGACTTGACTTGACTTGACTTGACTTGACTTGACTTGACTTGACTTGACTTGACTTGACTTGACTTGACTTGACTTGACTTGACTTGACTTGACTTGACTTGACTTGACTTGACTTGACTTGACTTGACTTGACTTGACTTGACTTGACTTGACTTGACTTGACTTGACTTGACTTGACTTGACTTGACTTGACTTGACTTGACTTGACTTGACTTGACTTGACTTGACTTGACTTGACTTGACTTGACTTGACTTGACTTGACTTGACTTGACTTGACTTGACTTGACTTGACTTGACTTGACTTGACTTGACTTGACTTGACTTGACTTGACTTGACTTGACTTGACTTGACTTGACTTGACTTGACTTGACTTGACTTGACTTGACTTGACTTGACTTGACTTGACTTGACTTGACTTGACTTGACTTGACTTGACTTGACTTGACTTGACTTGACTTGACTTGACTTGACTTGACTTGACTTGACTTGACTTGACTTGACTTGACTTGACTTGACTTGACTTGACTTGACTTGACTTGACTTGACTTGACTTGACTTGACTTGACTTGACTTGACTTGACTTGACTTGACTTGACTTGACTTGACTTGACTTGACTTGACTTGACTTGACTTGACTTGACTTGACTTGACTTGACTTGACTTGACTTGACTTGACTTGACTTGACTTGACTTGACTTGACTTGACTTGACTTGACTTGACTTGACTTGACTTGACTTGACTTGACTTGACTTGACTGACTTGACTTGACTTGACTTGACTTGACTTGACTTGACTTGACTTGACTTGACTTGACTTGACTTGACTTGACTTGACTTGACTTGACTTGACTTGACTTGACTTGACTTGACTTGACTTGACTTGACTTGACTTGACTTGACTTGACTTGACTTGACTTGACTTGACTTGACTTGACTTGACTTGACTTGACTTGACTTGACTGACTTGACTTGACTTGACTTGACTTGACTTGACTTGACTTGACTTGACTTGACTTGACTTGACTTGACTTGACTTGACTTGACTTGACTTGACTTGACTTGACTTGACTTGACTTGACTTGACTTGACTTGACTTGACTTGACTTGACTTGACTTGACTTGACTTGACTTGACTTGACTTGACTTGACTTGACTTGACTTGACTTGACTTGACTTGACTTGACTTGACTTGACTTGACTTGACTTGACTTGACTTGACTGACTTGACTTGACTTGACTTGACTTGACTTGACTTGACTTGACTTGACTTGACTTGACTTGACTTGACTTGACTTGACTTGACTTGACTTGACTTGACTTGACTTGACTTGACTTGACTTGACTTGACTTGACTTGACTTGACTTGACTTGACTTGACTTGACTTGACTTGACTTGACTTGACTTGACTTGACTTGACTTGACTTGACTTGACTTGACTTGACTGACTTGACTTGACTTGACTTGACTTGACTTGACTTGACTTGACTTGACTTGACTTGACTTGACTTGACTTGACTTGACTTGACTTGACTTGACTTGACTTGACTTGACTTGACTTGACTTGACTTGACTTGACTTGACTTGACTTGACTTGACTTGACTTGACTTGACTTGACTTGACTTGACTTGACTTGACTTGACTTGACTTGACTTGACTTGACTTGACTTGACTTGACTTGACTTGACTTGACTTGACTTGACTTGACTTGACTTGACTTGACTTGACTTGACTTGACTTGACTTGACTTGACTTGACTTGACTTGACTTGACTTGACTTGACTTGACTTGACTTGACTTGACTTGACTTGACTTGACTTGACTTGACTTGACTTGACTTGACTTGACTTGACTTGACTTGACTTGACTTGACTTGACTTGACTTGACTTGACTTGACTTGACTTGACTTGACTTGACTTGACTTGACTTGACTTGACTTGACTTGACTTGACTTGACTTGACTTGACTTGACTTGACTTGACTTGACTTGACTTGACTTGACTTGACTTGACTTGACTTGACTTGACTTGACTTGACTTGACTTGACTTGACTTGACTTGACTTGACTTGACTTGACTTGACTTGACTTGACTTGACTTGACTTGACTTGACTTGACTTGACTTGACTTGACTTGACTTGACTTGACTTGACTTGACTTGACTTGACTTGACTTGACTTGACTTGACTTGACTTGACTTGACTTGACTTGACTTGACTTGACTTGACTTGACTTGACTTGACTTGACTTGACTTGACTTGACTTGACTTGACTTGACTTGACTTGACTTGACTTGACTTGACTTGACTTGACTTGACTTGACTTGACTTGACTTGACTTGACTTGACTTGACTTGACTTGACTTGACTTGACTTGACTTGACTTGACTTGACTTGACTTGACTTGACTTGACTTGACTTGACTTGACTTGACTTGACTTGACTTGACTTGACTTGACTTGACTTGTCTTGACTTGACTTGTCTTGACTTGACTTGACTTGACTTGACTTGACTTGACTTGTCTTGACTTGACTTGACTTGACTTGACTTGACTTGACTTGACTTGACTTGACTTGACTTGACTTGACTTGACTTGACTTGACTTGACTTGACTTGACTTGACTTGACTTGACTTGACTTGACTTGACTTGACTTGACTTGACTTGACTTGACTTGACTTGACTTGACTTGACTTGACTTGACTTGACTTGACTTGACTTGACTTGACTTGACTTGACTTGACTTGACTTGACTTGACTTGACTTGACTTGACTTGACTTGACTTGACTTGACTTGACTTGACTTGACTTGACTTGACTTGACTTGACTTGACTTGACTTGACTTGACTTGACTTGACTTGACTTGACTTGACTTGTCTTGACTTGACTTGACTTGACTTGACTTGACTTGTCTTGACTTGACTTGACTTGACTTGACTTGTCTTGACTTGACTTGACTTGACTTGACTTGACTTGACTTGACTTGACTTGACTTGACTTGACTTGACTTGACTTGACTTGACTTGACTGACTTGACTTGACTTGACTTGACTTGACTTGACTTGACTTGACTTGACTTGACTTGACTTGACTTGACTTGACTTGACTTGACTTGACTTGACTTGACTTGACTTGACTTGACTTGACTTGACTTGACTTGACTTGACTTGAACTTGACTTGACTTGACTTGACTTGACTTGACTTGACTTGACTTGACTTGACTTGACTTGACTTGACTTGACTTGACTTGACTTGACTTGACTTGACTTGACTTGACTTGACTTGACTTGACTTGACTTGACTTGACTTGACTTGACTTGACTTGACTTGACTTGACTTGACTTGACTTGACTTGACTTGACTTGACTTGACTTGACTTGACTTGACTTGACTTGACTTGACTTGACTTGACTTGACTTGACTTGACTTGACTTGACTTGACTTGACTTGACTTGACTTGACTTGACTTGACTTGACTTGACTTGACTTGACTTGACTTGACTTGACTTGACTTGACTTGACTTGACTTGACTTGACTTGACTTGACTTGACTTGACTTGACTTGACTTGACTTGACTTGACTTGACTTGACTTGACTTGACTTGACTTGACTTGACTTGACTTGACTTGACTTGACTTGACTTGACTTGACTTGACTTGACTTGACTTGACTTGACTTGACTTGACTTGACTTGACTTGACTTGACTTGACTTGACTTGACTTGACTTGACTTGACTTGACTTGACTTGACTTGACTTGACTTGACTTGACTTGACTTGACTTGACTTGACTTGACTTGACTTGACTTGACTTGACTTGACTTGACTTGACTTGACTTGACTTGACTTGACTTGACTTGACTTGACTTGACTTGACTTGACTTGACTTGACTTGACTTGACTTGACTTGACTTGACTTGACTTGACTTGACTTGACTTGACTTGACTTGACTTGACTTGACTTGACTTGACTTGACTTGACTTGACTTGACTTGACTTGACTTGACTTGACTTGACTTGACTTGACTTGACTTGACTTGACTTGACTTGACTTGACTTGACTTGACTTGACTTGACTTGACTTGACTTGACTTGACTTGACTTGACTTGACTTGACTTGACTTGACTTGACTTGACTTGACTTGACTTGACTTGACTTGACTTGACTTGACTTGACTTGACTTGACTTGACTTGACTTGACTTGACTTGACTTGACTTGACTTGACTTGACTTGACTTGACTTGACTTGACTTGACTTGACTTGACTTGACTTGACTTGACTTGACTTGACTTGACTTGACTTGACTTGACTTGACTTGACTTGACTTGACTTGACTTGACTTGACTTGACTTGACTTGACTTGACTTGACTTGACTTGACTTGACTTGACTTGACTTGACTTGACTTGACTTGACTTGACTTGACTTGACTTGACTTGACTTGACTTGACTTGACTTGACTTGACTTGACTTGACTTGACTTGACTTGACTTGACTTGACTTGACTTGACTTGACTTGACTTGACTTGACTTGACTTGACTTGACTTGACTTGACTTGACTTGACTTGACTTGACTTGACTTGACTTGACTTGACTTGACTTGACTTGACTTGACTTGACTTGACTTGACTTGACTTGACTTGACTTGACTTGACTTGACTTGACTTGACTTGACTTGACTTGACTTGACTTGACTTGACTTGACTTGACTTGACTTGACTTGACTTGACTTGACTTGACTTGACTTGACTTGACTTGACTTGACTTGACTTGACTTGACTTGACTTGACTTGACTTGACTTGACTTGACTTGACTTGACTTGACTTGACTTGACTTGACTTGACTTGACTTGACTTGACTTGACTTGACTTGACTTGACTTGACTTGACTTGACTTGACTTGACTTGACTTGACTTGACTTGACTTGACTTGACTTGACTTGACTTGACTTGACTTGACTTGACTTGACTTGACTTGACTTGACTTGACTTGACTTGACTTGACTTGACTTGACTTGACTTGACTTGACTTGACTTGACTTGACTTGACTTGACTTGACTTGACTTGACTTGACTTGACTTGACTTGACTTGACTTGACTTGACTTGACTTGACTTGACTTGACTTGACTTGACTTGACTTGACTTGACTTGACTTGACTTGACTTGACTTGACTTGACTTGACTTGACTTGACTTGACTTGACTTGACTTGACTTGACTTGACTTGACTTGACTTGACTTGACTTGACTTGACTTGACTTGACTTGACTTGACTTGACTTGACTTGACTTGACTTGACTTGACTTGACTTGACTTGACTTGACTTGACTTGACTTGACTTGACTTGACTTGACTTGACTTGACTTGACTTGACTTGACTTGACTTGACTTGACTTGACTTGACTTGACTTGACTTGACTTGACTTGACTTGACTTGACTTGACTTGACTTGACTTGACTTGACTTGACTTGACTTGACTTGACTTGACTTGACTTGACTTGACTTGACTTGACTTGACTTGACTTGACTTGACTTGACTTGACTTGACTTGACTTGACTTGACTTGACTTGACTTGACTTGACTTGACTTGACTTGACTTGACTTGACTTGACTTGACTTGACTTGACTTGACTTGACTTGACTTGACTTGACTTGACTTGACTTGACTTGACTTGACTTGACTTGACTTGACTTGACTTGACTTGACTTGACTTGACTTGACTTGACTTGACTTGACTTGACTTGACTTGACTTGACTTGACTTGACTTGACTTGACTTGACTTGACTTGACTTGACTTGACTTGACTTGACTTGACTTGACTTGACTTGACTTGACTTGACTTGACTTGACTTGACTTGACTTGACTTGACTTGACTTGACTTGACTTGACTTGACTTGACTTGACTTGACTTGACTTGACTTGACTTGACTTGACTTGACTTGACTTGACTTGACTTGACTTGACTTGACTTGACTTGACTTGACTTGACTTGACTTGACTTGACTTGACTTGACTTGACTTGACTTGACTTGACTTGACTTGACTTGACTTGACTTGA
This sequence comes from Sicus ferrugineus, assembly GCA_922984085.1. NCBI lineage: Eukaryota > Metazoa > Arthropoda > Insecta > Diptera > Conopidae > Sicus > Sicus ferrugineus. Next base: position 22,884,414 of record OV277349.1, read on the forward strand.
CTTGACTTGACTTGACTTGACTTGACTTGACTTGACTTGACTTGACTTGACTTGACTTGACTTGACTTGACTTGACTTGACTTGACTTGACTTGACTTGACTTGACTTGACTTGACTTGACTTGACTTGACTTGACTTGACTTGACTTGACTTGACTTGACTTGACTTGACTTGACTTGACTTGACTTGACTTGACTTGACTTGACTTGACTTGACTTGACTTGACTTGACTTGACTTGACTTGACTTGACTTGACTTGACTTGACTTGACTTGACTTGACTTGACTTGACTTGACTTGACTTGACTTGACTTGACTTGACTTGACTTGACTTGACTTGACTTGACTTGACTTGACTTGACTTGACTTGACTTGACTTGACTTGACTTGACTTGACTTGACTTGACTTGACTTGACTTGACTTGACTTGACTTGACTTGACTTGACTTGACTTGACTTGACTTGACTTGACTTGACTTGACTTGACTTGACTTGACTTGACTTGACTTGACTTGACTTGACTTGACTTGACTTGACTTGACTTGACTTGACTTGACTTGACTTGACTTGACTTGACTTGACTTGACTTGACTTGACTTGACTTGACTTGACTTGACTTGACTTGACTTGACTTGACTTGACTTGACTTGACTTGACTTGACTTGACTTGACTTGACTTGACTTGACTTGACTTGACTTGACTTGACTTGACTTGACTTGACTTGACTTGACTTGACTTGACTTGACTTGACTTGACTTGACTTGACTTGACTTGACTTGACTTGACTTGACTTGACTTGACTTGACTTGACTTGACTTGACTTGACTTGACTTGACTTGACTTGACTTGACTTGACTTGACTTGACTTGACTTGACTTGACTTGACTTGACTTGACTTGACTTGACTTGACTTGACTTGACTTGACTTGACTTGACTTGACTTGACTTGACTTGACTTGACTTGACTTGACTTGACTTGACTTGACTTGACTTGACTTGACTTGACTTGACTTGACTTGACTTGACTTGACTTGACTTGACTTGACTTGACTTGACTTGACTTGACTTGACTTGACTTGACTTGACTTGACTTGACTTGACTTGACTTGACTTGACTTGACTTGACTTGACTTGACTTGACTTGACTTGACTTGACTTGACTTGACTTGACTTGACTTGACTTGACTTGACTTGACTTGACTTGACTTGACTTGACTTGACTTGACTTGACTTGACTTGACTTGACTTGACTTGACTTGACTTGACTTGACTTGACTTGACTTGACTTGACTTGACTTGACTTGACTTGACTTGACTTGACTTGACTTGACTTGACTTGACTTGACTTGACTTGACTTGACTTGACTTGACTTGACTTGACTTGACTTGACTTGACTTGACTTGACTTGACTTGACTTGACTTGACTTGACTTGACTTGACTTGACTTGACTTGACTTGACTTGACTTGACTTGACTTGACTTGACTTGACTTGACTTGACTTGACTTGACTTGACTTGACTTGACTTGACTTGACTTGACTTGACTTGACTTGACTTGACTTGACTTGACTTGACTTGACTTGACTTGACTTGACTTGACTTGACTTGACTTGACTTGACTTGACTTGACTTGACTTGACTTGACTTGACTTGACTTGACTTGACTTGACTTGACTTGACTTGACTTGACTTGACTTGACTTGACTTGACTTGACTTGACTTGACTTGACTTGACTTGACTTGACTTGACTTGACTTGACTTGACTTGACTTGACTTGACTTGACTTGACTTGACTTGACTTGACTTGACTTGACTTGACTTGACTTGACTTGACTTGACTTGACTTGACTTGACTTGACTTGACTTGACTTGACTTGACTTGACTTGACTTGACTTGACTTGACTTGACTTGACTTGACTTGACTTGACTTGACTTGACTTGACTTGACTTGACTTGACTTGACTTGACTTGACTTGACTTGACTTGACTTGACTTGACTTGACTTGACTTGACTTGACTTGACTTGACTTGACTTGACTTGACTTGACTTGACTTGACTTGACTTGACTTGACTTGACTTGACTTGACTTGACTTGACTTGACTTGACTTGACTTGACTTGACTTGACTTGACTTGACTTGACTTGACTTGACTTGACTTGACTTGACTTGACTTGACTTGACTTGACTTGACTTGACTTGACTTGACTTGACTTGACTTGACTTGACTTGACTTGACTTGACTTGACTTGACTTGACTTGACTTGACTTGACTTGACTTGACTTGACTTGACTTGACTTGACTTGACTTGACTTGACTTGACTTGACTTGACTTGACTTGACTTGACTTGACTTGACTTGACTTGACTTGACTTGACTTGACTTGACTTGACTTGACTTGACTTGACTTGACTTGACTTGACTTGACTTGACTTGACTTGACTTGACTTGACTTGACTTGACTTGACTTGACTTGACTTGACTTGACTTGACTTGACTTGACTTGACTTGACTTGACTTGACTTGACTTGACTTGACTTGACTTGACTTGACTTGACTTGACTTGACTTGACTTGACTTGACTTGACTTGACTTGACTTGACTTGACTTGACTTGACTTGACTTGACTTGACTTGACTTGACTTGACTTGACTTGACTTGACTTGACTTGACTTGACTTGACTTGACTTGACTTGACTTGACTTGACTTGACTTGACTTGACTTGACTTGACTTGACTTGACTTGACTTGACTTGACTTGACTTGACTTGACTTGACTTGACTTGACTTGACTTGACTTGACTTGACTTGACTTGACTTGACTTGACTTGACTTGACTTGACTTGACTTGACTTGACTTGACTTGACTTGACTTGACTTGACTTGACTTGACTTGACTTGACTTGACTTGACTTGACTTGACTTGACTTGACTTGACTTGACTTGACTTGACTTGACTTGACTTGACTTGACTTGACTTGACTTGACTTGACTTGACTTGACTTGACTTGACTTGACTTGACTTGACTTGACTTGACTTGACTTGACTTGACTTGACTTGACTTGACTTGACTTGACTTGACTTGACTTGACTTGACTTGACTTGACTTGACTTGACTTGACTTGACTTGACTTGACTTGACTTGACTTGACTTGACTTGACTTGACTTGACTTGACTTGACTTGACTTGACTTGACTTGACTTGACTTGACTTGACTTGACTTGACTTGACTTGACTTGACTTGACTTGACTTGACTTGACTTGACTTGACTTGACTTGACTTGACTTGACTTGACTTGACTTGACTTGACTTGACTTGACTTGACTTGACTTGACTTGACTTGACTTGACTTGACTTGACTTGACTTGACTTGACTTGACTTGACTTGACTTGACTTGACTTGACTTGACTTGACTTGACTTGACTTGACTTGACTTGACTTGACTTGACTTGACTTGACTTGACTTGACTTGACTTGACTTGACTTGACTTGACTTGACTTGACTTGACTTGACTTGACTTGACTTGACTTGACTTGACTTGACTTGACTTGACTTGACTTGACTTGACTTGACTTGACTTGACTTGACTTGACTTGACTTGACTTGACTTGACTTGACTTGACTTGACTTGGACTTGACTTACTTGACTTGACTTGACTTGACTTGACTTGACTTGACTTGACTTGACTTGACTTGACTTGACTTGACTTGACTTGACTTGACTTGACTTGACTTGACTTGACTTGACTTGACTTGACTTGACTTGACTTGACTTGACTTGACTTGACTTGACTTGACTTGACTTGACTTGACTTGACTTGACTTGACTTGACTTGACTTGACTTGACTTGACTTGACTTGACTTGACTTGACTTGACTTGACTTGACTTGACTTGACTTGACTTGACTTGACTTGACTTGACTTGACTTGACTTGACTTGACTTGACTTGACTTGACTTGACTTGACTTGACTTGACTTGACTTGACTTGACTTGACTTGACTTGACTTGACTTGACTTGACTTGACTTGACTTGACTTGACTTGACTTGACTTGACTTGACTTGACTTGACTTGACTTGACTTGACTTGACTTGACTTGACTTGACTTGACTTGACTTGACTTGACTTGACTTGACTTGACTTGACTTGACTTGACTTGACTTGACTTGACTTGACTTGACTTGACTTGACTTGACTTGACTTGACTTGACTTGACTTGACTTGACTTGACTTGACTTGACTTGACTTGACTTGACTTGACTTGACTTGACTTGACTTGACTTGACTTGACTTGACTTGACTTGACTTGACTTGACTTGACTTGACTTGACTTGACTTGACTTGACTTGACTTGACTTGACTTGACTTGACTTGACTTGACTTGACTTGACTTGACTTGACTTGACTTGACTTGACTTGACTTGACTTGACTTGACTTGACTGACTTGACTTGACTTGACTTGACTTGACTTGACTTGACTTGACTTGACTTGACTTGACTTGACTTGACTTGACTTGACTTGACTTGACTTGACTTGACTTGACTTGACTTGACTTGACTTGACTTGACTTGACTTGACTTGACTTGACTTGACTTGACTTGACTTGACTTGACTTGACTTGACTTGACTTGACTTGACTTGACTTGACTTGACTTGACTTGACTTGACTTGACTTGACTTGACTTGACTTGACTTGACTTGACTTGACTTGACTTGACTTGACTTGACTTGACTTGACTTGACTTGACTTGACTTGACTTGACTTGACTTGACTTGACTTGACTTGACTTGACTTGACTTGACTTGACTTGACTTGACTTGACTTGACTTGACTTGACTTGACTTGACTTGACTTGACTTGACTTGACTTGACTTGACTTGACTTGACTTGACTTGACTTGACTTGACTTGACTTGACTTGACTTGACTTGACTTGACTTGACTTGACTTGACTTGACTTGACTTGACTTGACTTGACTTGACTTGACTTGACTTGACTTGACTTGACTTGACTTGACTTGACTTGACTTGACTTGACTTGACTTGACTTGACTTGACTTGACTTGACTTGACTTGACTTGACTTGACTTGACTTGACTTGACTTGACTTGACTTGACTTGACTTGACTTGACTTGACTTGACTTGACTTGACTTGACTTGACTTGACTTGACTTGACTTGACTTGACTTGACTTGACTTGACTTGACTTGACTTGACTTGACTTGACTTGACTTGACTTGACTTGACTTGACTTGACTTGACTTGACTTGACTTGACTTGACTTGACTTGACTTGACTTGACTTGACTTGACTTGACTTGACTTGACTTGACTTGACTTGACTTGACTTGACTTGACTTGACTTGACTTGACTTGACTTGACTTGACTTGACTTGACTTGACTTGACTTGACTTGACTTGACTTGACTTGACTTGACTTGACTTGACTTGACTTGACTTGACTTGACTTGACTTGACTTGACTTGACTTGACTTGACTTGACTTGACTTGACTTGACTTGACTTGACTTGACTTGACTTGACTTGACTTGACTTGACTTGACTTGACTTGACTTGACTTGACTTGACTTGACTTGACTTGACTTGACTTGACTTGACTTGACTTGACTTGACTTGACTTGACTTGACTTGACTTGACTTGACTTGACTTGACTTGACTTGACTTGACTTGACTTGACTTGACTTGACTTGACTTGACTTGACTTGACTTGACTTGACTTGACTTGACTTGACTTGACTTGACTTGACTTGACTTGACTTGACTTGACTTGACTTGACTTGACTTGACTTGACTTGACTTGACTTGACTTGACTTGACTTGACTTGACTTGACTTGACTTGACTTGACTTGACTTGACTTGACTTGACTTGACTTGACTTGACTTGACTTGACTTGACTTGACTTGACTTGACTTGACTTGACTTGACTTGACTTGACTTGACTTGACTTGACTTGACTTGACTTGACTTGACTTGACTTGACTTGACTTGACTTGACTTGACTTGACTTGACTTGACTTGACTTGACTTGACTTGACTTGACTTGACTTGACTTGACTTGACTTGACTTGACTTGACTTGACTTGACTTGACTTGACTTGACTTGACTTGACTTGACTTGACTTGACTTGACTTGACTTGACTTGACTTGATGACTTGACTTGACTTGACTTGACTTGACTTGACTTGACTTGACTTGACTTGACTTGACTTGACTTGACTTGACTTGACTTGACTTGACTTGACTTGACTTGACTTGACTTGACTTGACTTGACTTGACTTGACTTGACTTGACTTGACTTGACTTGACTTGACTTGACTTGACTTGACTTGACTTGACTTGACTTGACTTGACTTGACTTGACTTGACTTGACTTGACTTGACTTGACTTGACTTGACTTGACTTGACTTGACTTGACTTGACTTGACTTGACTTGACTTGACTTGACTTGACTTGACTTGACTTGACTTGACTTGACTGACTTGACTTGACTTGACTTGACTTGACTTGACTTGACTTGACTTGACTTGACTTGACTTGACTTGACTTGACTGACTTGACTTGACTTGACTTGACTTGACTTGACTTGACTTGACTTGACTTGACTTGACTTGACTTGACTTGACTTGACTTGACTTGACTTGACTTGACTTGACTTGACTTGACTTGACTTGACTTGACTTGACTTGACTTGACTTGACTTGACTTGACTTGACTTGACTTGACTTGACTTGACTTGACTTGACTTGACTTGACTTGACTTGACTTGACTTGACTTGACTTGACTTGACTTGACTTGACTTGACTTGACTTGACTTGACTTGACTTGACTTGACTTGACTTGACTTGACTTGACTTGACTTTGACTTGACTTGACTTGACTTGACTGACTTGACTTGACTTGACTTGACTTGACTTGACTTGACTTGACTTGACTTGACTTGACTTGACTTGACTTGACTTGACTTGACTTGACTTGACTTGACTTGACTTGACTTGACTTGACTTGACTTGACTTGACTTGACTTGACTTGACTTGACTTGACTTGACTTGACTTGACTTGACTTGACTTGACTTGACTTGACTTGACTTGACTTGACTTGACTTGACTTGACTTGACTTGACTTGACTTGACTTGACTTGACTTGACTTGACTTGACTTGACTTGACTTGACTTGACTTGACTTGACTTGACTTGACTTGACTTGACTTGACTTGACTTGACTTGACTTGACTTGACTTGACTTGACTTGACTTGACTTGACTTGACTTGACTTGACTTGACTTGACTTGACTTGACTTGACTTGACTTGACTTGACTTGACTTGACTTGACTTGACTTGACTTGACTTGACTTGACTTGACTTGACTTGACTTGACTTGACTTGACTTGACTTGACTTGACTTGACTTGACTTGACTTGACTTGACTTGACTTGACTTGACTTGACTTGACTTGACTTGACTTGACTTGACTTGACTTGACTTGACTTGACTTGACTTGACTTGACTTGACTTGACTTGACTTGACTTGACTTGACTTGACTTGACTTGACTTGACTTGACTTGACTTGACTTGACTTGACTTGACTTGACTTGACTTGACTTGACTTGACTTGACTTGACTTGACTTGACTTGACTTGACTTGACTTGACTTGACTTGACTTGACTTGACTTGACTTGACTTGACTTGACTTGACTTGACTTGACTTGACTTGACTTGACTTGACTTGACTTGACTTGACTTGACTTGACTTGACTTGACTTGACTTGACTTGACTTGACTTGACTTGACTTGACTTGACTTGACTTGACTTGACTTGACTTGACTTGACTTGACTTGACTTGACTTGACTTGACTTGACTTGACTTGACTTGACTTGACTTGACTTGACTTGACTTGACTTGACTTGACTTGACTTGACTTGACTTGACTTGACTTGACTTGACTTGACTTGACTTGACTTGACTTGACTTGACTTGACTTGACTTGACTTGACTTGACTTGACTTGACTTGACTTGACTTGACTTGACTTGACTTGACTTGACTTGACTTGACTTGACTTGACTTGACTTGACTTGACTTGACTTGACTTGACTTGACTTGACTTGACTTGACTTGACTTGACTTGACTTGACTTGACTTGACTTGACTTGACTTGACTTGACTTGACTTGACTTGACTTGACTTGACTTGACTTGACTTGACTTGACTTGACTTGACTTGACTTGACTTGACTTGACTTGACTTGACTTGACTTGACTTGACTTGACTTGACTTGACTTGACTTGACTTGACTTGACTTGACTTGACTTGACTTGACTTGACTTGACTTGACTTGACTTGACTTGACTTGACTTGACTTGACTTGACTTGACTTGACTTGACTTGACTTGACTTGACTTGACTTGACTTGACTTGACTTGACTTGACTTGACTTGACTTGACTTGACTTGACTTGACTTGACTTGACTTGACTTGACTTGACTTGACTTGACTTGACTTGACTTGACTTGACTTGACTTGACTTGACTTGACTTGACTTGACTTGACTTGACTTGACTTGACTTGACTTGACTTGACTTGACTTGACTTGACTTGACTTGACTTGACTTGACTTGACTTGACTTGACTTGACTTGACTTGACTTGACTTGACTTGACTTGACTTGACTTGACTTGACTTGACTTGACTTGACTTGACTTGACTTGACTTGACTTGACTTGACTTGACTTGACTTGACTTGACTTGACTTGACTTGACTTGACTTGACTTGACTTGACTTGACTTGACTTGACTTGACTTGACTTGACTTGACTTGACTTGACTTGACTTGACTTGACTTGACTTGACTTGACTTGACTTGACTTGACTTGACTTGACTTGACTTGACTTGACTTGACTTGACTTGACTTGACTTGACTTGACTTGACTTGACTTGACTTGACTTGACTTGACTTGACTTGACTTGACTTGACTTGACTTGACTTGACTTGACTTGACTTGACTTGACTTGACTTGACTTGACTTGACTTGACTTGACTTGACTTGACTTGACTTGACTTGACTTGACTTGACTTGACTTGACTTGACTTGACTTGACTTGACTTGACTTGACTTGACTTGACTTGACTTGACTTGACTTGACTTGACTTGACTTGACTTGACTTGACTTGACTTGACTTGACTTGACTTGACTTGACTTGACTTGACTTGACTTGACTTGACTTGACTTGACTTGACTTGACTTGACTTGACTTGACTTGACTTGACTTGACTTGACTTGACTTGACTTGACTTGACTTGACTTGACTTGACTTGACTTGACTTGACTTGACTTGACTTGACTTGACTTGACTTGACTTGACTTGACTTGACTTGACTTGACTTGACTTGACTTGACTTGACTTGACTTGACTTGACTTGACTTGACTTGACTTGACTTGACTTGACTTGACTTGACTTGACTTGACTTGACTTGACTTGACTTGACTTGACTTGACTTGACTTGACTTGACTTGACTTGACTTGACTTGACTTGACTTGACTTGACTTGACTTGACTTGACTTGACTTGACTTGACTTGACTTGACTTGACTTGACTTGACTTGACTTGACTTGACTTGACTTGACTTGACTTGACTTGACTTGACTTGACTTGACTTGACTTGACTTGACTTGACTTGACTTGACTTGACTTGACTTGACTTGACTTGACTTGACTTGACTTGACTTGACTTGACTTGACTTGACTTGACTTGACTTGACTTGACTTGACTTGACTTGACTTGACTTGACTTGACTTGACTTGACTTGACTTGACTTGACTTGACTTGACTTGACTTGACTTGACTTGACTTGACTTGACTTGACTTGACTTGACTTGACTTGACTTGACTTGACTTGACTTGACTTGACTTGACTTGACTTGACTTGACTTGACTTGACTTGACTTGACTTGACTTGACTTGACTTGACTTGACTTGACTTGACTTGACTTGACTTGACTTGACTTGACTTGACTTGACTTGACTTGACTTGACTTGACTTGACTTGACTTGACTTGACTTGACTTGACTTGACTTGACTTGACTTGACTTGACTTGACTTGACTTGACTTGACTTGACTTGACTTGACTTGACTTGACTTGACTTGACTTGACTTGACTTGACTTGACTTGACTTGACTTGACTTGACTTGACTTGACTTGACTTGACTTGACTTGACTTGACTTGACTTGACTTGACTTGACTTGACTTGACTTGACTTGACTTGACTTGACTTGACTTGACTTGACTTGACTTGACTTGACTTGACTTGACTTGACTTGACTTGACTTGACTTGACTTGACTTGACTTGACTTGACTTGACTTGACTTGACTTGACTTGACTTGACTTGACTTGACTTGACTTGACTTGACTTGACTTGACTTGACTTGACTTGACTTGACTTGACTTGACTTGACTTGACTTGACTTGACTTGACTTGACTTGACTTGACTTGACTTGACTTGACTTGACTTGACTTGACTTGACTTGACTTGACTTGACTTGACTTGACTTGACTTGACTTGACTTGACTTGACTTGACTTGACTTGACTTGACTTGACTTGACTTGACTTGACTTGACTTGACTTGACTTGACTTGACTTGACTTGACTTGACTTGACTTGACTTGACTTGACTTGACTTGACTTGACTTGACTTGACTTGACTTGACTTGACTTGACTTGACTTGACTTGACTTGACTTGACTTGACTTGACTTGACTTGACTTGACTTGACTTGACTTGACTTGACTTGACTTGACTTGACTTGACTTGACTTGACTTGACTTGACTTGACTTGACTTGACTTGACTTGACTTGACTTGACTTGACTTGACTTGACTTGACTTGACTTGACTTGACTTGACTTGACTTGACTTGACTTGACTTGACTTGACTTGACTTGACTTGACTTGACTTGACTTGACTTGACTTGACTTGACTTGACTTGACTTGACTTGACTTGACTTGACTTGACTTGACTTGACTTGACTTGACTTGACTTGACTTGACTTGACTTGACTTGACTTGACTTGACTTGACTTGACTTGACTTGACTTGACTTGACTTGACTTGACTTGACTTGACTTGACTTGACTTGACTTGACTTGACTTGACTTGACTTGACTTGACTTGACTTGACTTGACTTGACTTGACTTGACTTGACTTGACTTGACTTGACTTGACTTGACTTGACTTGACTTGACTTGACTTGACTTGACTTGACTTGACTTGACTTGACTTGACTTGACTTGACTTGACTTGACTTGACTTGACTTGACTTGACTTGACTTGACTTGACTTGACTTGACTTGACTTGACTTGACTTGACTTGACTTGACTTGACTTGACTTGACTTGACTTGACTTGACTTGACTTGACTTGACTTGACTTGACTTGACTTGACTTGACTTGACTTGACTTGACTTGACTTGACTTGACTTGACTTGACTTGACTTGACTTGACTTGACTTGACTTGACTTGACTTGACTTGACTTGACTTGACTTGACTTGACTTGACTTGACTTGACTTGACTTGACTTGACTTGACTTGACTTGACTTGACTTGACTTGACTTGACTTGACTTGACTTGACTTGACTTGACTTGACTTGACTTGACTTGACTTGACTTGACTTGACTTGACTTGACTTGACTTGACTTGACTTGACTTGACTTGACTTGACTTGACTTGACTTGACTTGACTTGACTTGACTTGACTTGACTTGACTTGACTTGACTTGACTTGACTTGACTTGACTTGACTTGACTTGACTTGACTTGACTTGACTTGACTTGACTTGACTTGACTTGACTTGACTTGACTTGACTTGACTTGACTTGACTTGACTTGACTTGACTTGACTTGACTTGACTTGACTTGACTTGACTTGACTTGACTTGACTTGACTTGACTTGACTTGACTTGACTTGACTTGACTTGACTTGACTTGACTTGACTTGACTTGACTTGACTTGACTTGACTTGACTTGACTTGACTTGACTTGACTTGACTTGACTTGACTTGACTTGACTTGACTTGACTTGACTTGACTTGACTTGACTTGACTTGACTTGACTTGACTTGACTTGACTTGACTTGACTTGACTTGACTTGACTTGACTTGACTTGACTTGACTTGACTTGACTTGACTTGACTTGACTTGACTTGACTTGACTTGACTTGACTTGACTTGACTTGACTTGACTTGACTTGACTTGACTTGACTTGACTTGACTTGACTTGACTTGACTTGACTTGACTTGACTTGACTTGACTTGACTTGACTTGACTTGACTTGACTTGACTTGACTTGACTTGACTTGACTTGACTTGACTTGACTTGACTTGACTTGACTTGACTTGACTTGACTTGACTTGACTTGACTTGACTTGACTTGACTTGACTTGACTTGACTTGACTTGACTTGACTTGACTTGACTTGACTTGACTTGACTTGACTTGACTTGACTTGACTTGACTTGACTTGACTTGACTTGACTTGACTTGACTTGACTTGACTTGACTTGACTTGACTTGACTTGACTTGACTTGACTTGACTTGACTTGACTTGACTTGACTTGACTTGACTTGACTTGACTTGACTTGACTTGACTTGACTTGACTTGACTTGACTTGACTTGACTTGACTTGACTTGACTTGACTTGACTTGACTTGACTTGACTTGACTTGACTTGACTTGACTTGACTTGACTTGACTTGACTTGACTTGACTTGACTTGACTTGACTTGACTTGACTTGACTTGACTTGACTTGACTTGACTTGACTTGACTTGACTTGACTTGACTTGACTTGACTTGACTTGACTTGACTTGACTTGACTTGACTTGACTTGACTTGACTTGACTTGACTTGACTTGACTTGACTTGACTTGACTTGACTTGACTTGACTTGACTTGACTTGACTTGACTTGACTTGACTTGACTTGACTTGACTTGACTTGACTTGACTTGACTTGACTTGACTTGACTTGACTTGACTTGACTTGACTTGACTTGACTTGACTTGACTTGACTTGACTTGACTTGACTTGACTTGACTTGACTTGACTTGACTTGACTTGACTTGACTTGACTTGACTTGACTTGACTTGACTTGACTTGACTTGACTTGACTTGACTTGACTTGACTTGACTTGACTTGACTTGACTTGACTTGACTTGACTTGACTTGACTTGACTTGACTTGACTTGACTTGACTTGACTTGACTTGACTTGCATTGACTTGACTTGACTTGACTTGACTTGACTTGACTTGACTTGACTTGACTTGACTTGACTTGACTTGACTTGACTTGACTTGACTTGACTTGACTTGACTTGACTTGACTTGACTTGACTTGACTTGACTTGACTTGACTTGACTTGACTTGACTTGACTTGACTTGACTTGACTTGACTTGACTTGACTTGACTTGACTTGACTTGACTTGACTTGACTTGACTTGACTTGACTTGACTTGACTTTGACTTGACTTGACTTGACTTGACTTGACTTGACTTGACTTGACTTGACTTGACTGACTTGACTTGACTTGACTTGACTTGACTTGACTTGACTTGACTGACTTGACTTGACTTGACTTGACTTGACTTGACTTGACTTGACTTGACTTGACTTGACTTGACTTGACTTGACTTGACTTGACTTGACTGACTTGACTGACTTGACTTGACTTGACTTGACTTGACTTGACTTGACTTGACTTGACTTGACTTGACTTGACTGACTTGACTTGACTTGACTTGACTTGACTTGACTTGACTTAGACTTGACTTGACTTGACTTGACTTGACTTGACTTGACTTGACTTGACTTGACTTGACTTGACTTGACTTGACTTGACTTGACTTGACTTGACTTGACTTGACTTGACTTGACTTGACTTGACTTGACTTGACTTGACTTGACTTGACTTGACTTGACTTGACTTGACTTGACTTGACTTGACTTGACTCTGATTGACTTGACTTGACTTGACTTGACTTGACTTGACTTGACTGACTTGACTTGACTTGACTTGACTTGACTTGACTTGACTTGACTTGACTCTTGACTTGACTTGACTTGACTTGACTTGACTTGACTTGACTTGACTTGACTTGACTTGACTTGACTTGACTTGACTTGACTTGACTTGACTTGATTGACTTGACTTGACTTGACTTGACTTGACTTGACTTGACTTGACTTGACTTGACTTGACTTGACTTGACTTGACTTGACTTGACTTGACTTGACTTGACTTGACTTGACTGACTTGGACTTGACTTGGACTTGACTTGGACTTGACTTTGACTTGACTTGACTTGACTTGACTTGACTTGACTTGACTTGACTTGACTTGACTTGACTTGACTTGACTTGACTTGACCTTGACTTGACTTGACCTTGACTTGACTTGACTTGACTTGACTTGACTTGACTTGACTTGACTTGAGACTTGACTTGACTTGACTTGACTTGACTTGACTTGATTGACTTGACTTGACTTGACTTGACTTGACTTGACTGACTTGACTTGACTGACTTGACTTGACTTGACTTGACTTGACTTGACTTGGACTTGACTTGACTTGACTTGACTTGACTTGACTTGACTTGACTTGACTTGACTTGACTTGACTTGACTTGTCTGACTTGACTTGACTTGACTTGACTTGACTTGACTTGACTTGACTTGACTTGACTTGACTTGACTTGACATTGACTTGACTTGACTTGACTTGGACTCTGACTTGACTTGAACTTGACTTGACTTGACTTGACTTGACTTGACTTGACTTGACTTGACTTGACTTGACTTGACTTGACTTGACTTGACTTGACTTTGACTTGACTTGACTTGACTTGACTTGACTTGACTTGACTTGACTTGACTTGACTTGATCTTGACTTGACTTGACTTGACTGACTTGACTGACTTGACTGACTTGACTGACTTGACTGACTTGACTGACTTGACTGACTTGACTGACTTGACTTGACTTGACTTGACTTGACTTGACTTGACTTGACTTGACTTGACTTGACTTGACTTGACTTGACTTGACTTGACTTGAACTTGACTTGACTTGACTTGACTTGACTTGACTTGACTTGACTTGACTTGACTTGACTTGACTTGACTTGACTTGACTTGACTTTGACTTGACTTGACTTGACTTGACTTGACTTGACTTGACTTGACTTGACTTGACTTGACTTGACTTGACCTAGACTTGACTTGACTTGACTTGACTTGACTTGACTTGACTTGACTTGAACTTGACTTGACTTGACTTGACTTGACTTGACTTGACTTGACTTGACTTGACTTGACTTGACTTGACTTGACTTGACTTGACTTGACTTGACTTGACTTGACTTGACTTGACTTGACTGACTATGACTTGACTTGACTTGACTTGACTTGACTTGACTTGACTTGACTTGACTTGACTACTTGACTTGACTTGACTTGACTTGACTTGACTTGACCTTGACTTGACTTGACTTGACTCTGACTTGACTTGACTTGACTTGACTTGACTTGACTTGACTTGACTTGACTTGACTTGACTTGACTTGACTTGACTTGACTTGACTTGACTGATTGACTTGACTTGACTTGACTTGACTTGACTTGACTTGACTTGAACTTGACTTGACTTGACTTGACTTGACTTGACTTGACTTGACTTGACTTGACTTGACTTGACTTGACTTGACTTGACTTGACTTGACTTGACTTGACTTGACTTGACTTGACTTGACTCTGACTTGACTTGACTTGACTTGACTTGACTTGACTTGACTTGACTTGACTTGACTTGACTTGACTTGACTTGACTAGACTGACTTGACTTGACTTGACTTGACATTGACTTGACTTGACTTGACTTGACTTGACTTGACTTGACTTGACTTGACTTGACTTGACTTGACTTGACTTGACTACTTGACTTGACTTGACTTGACTTGACTTGACTTGACTTGACTTGACTTGACTTGACTTGACTTGACTTGACTTGACTTGACTTGACTTGACTTGACTTGACTTGACTTGACTTGACTTGACTTGACTTGACTTGACTTGACTTGACTTGACTTGACTTGACTTGACTTGACTTGACTTGACTTGACTTGACTTGACTTGACTTGACTTGACTTGACTTGACTTGACTTGACTTGACTTGACTTGACTTGACTTGACTTGACTTGACTTGACTTGACTTGACTTGACTTGACTTGACTTGACTTGACTTGACTTGACTTGACTTGACTTGACTTGACTTGACTTGACTTGACTTGACTTGACTTGACTTGACTTGACTTGACTTGACTTGACTTACTTGACTTGACTTGACTTGACTTGACTTGACTTGACTTGACTTGACTTGACTTGACTTGACTTGACTTGACTTGACTTGACTTGACTTGACTTGACTTGACTTGACTTGACTTGACTTGACTTGACTTGACTTGACTTGACTTGACTTGACTTGACTTGACTTGACTTGACTTGACTTGACTTGACTTGACTTGACTTGACTTGACTTGACTTGACTTGACTTGACTTGACTTGACTTGACTTGACTTGACTTGACTTGACTTGACTTGACTTGACTTGACTTGACTTGACTTGACTTGACTTGACTTGACTTGACTTGACTTGACTTGACTTACTTGACTTGACTTGACTTGACTTGACTTGACATTGACTTGACTTGACTTGACTTGACTTGACTTGACTTGACTTGACTTGACTTGACTTGACTTGACTTGACTTGACTTGACTTGACTTGACTTGACTTGACTTGACTTGACTTGACTTGACTTGACTTGACTTGACTTGACTTGACTTGACTTGACTTGACTTGACTTGACTTGACTTGACTTGACTTGACTTGACTTGACTTGACTTGACTTGACTTGACTTGACTTGACTTGACTTGACTTGACTTGACTTGACTTGACTTGACTTGACTTGACTTGACTTGACTTGACTTGACTTGACTTGACTTGACTTGACTTGACTTGACTTGACTTGACTTGACTTGACTTGACTTGACTTGACTTGACTTGACTTGACTTGACTTGACTTGACTTGACTTGACTTGACTTGACTTGACTTGACTTGACTTGACTTGACTTGACTTGACTTGACTTGACTTGACTTGACTTGACTTGACTTGACTTGACTTGACTTGACTTGACTTGACTTGACTTGACTTGACTTGACTTGACTTGACTTGACTTGACTTGACTTGACTTGACTTGACTTGACTTGACTTGACTTGACTTGACTTGACTTGACTTGACTTGACTTGACTTGACTTGACTTGACTTGACTTGACTTGACTTGACTTGACTTGACTTGACTTGACTTGACTTGACTTGACTTGACTTGACTTGACTTGACTTGACTTGACTTGACTTGACTTGACTTGACTTGACTTGACTTGACTTGACTTGACTTGACTTGACTTGACTTGACTTGACTTGACTTGACTTGACTTGACTTGACTTGACTTGACTTGACTTGACTTGACTTGACTTGACTTGACTTGACTTGACTTGACTTGACTTGACTTGACTTGACTTGACTTGACTTGACTTGACTTGACTTGACTTGACTTGACTTGACTTGACTTGACTTGACTTGACTTGACTTGACTTGACTTGACTTGACTTGACTTGACTTGACTTGACTTGACTTGACTTGACTTGACTTGACTTGACTTGACTTGACTTGACTTGACTTGACTTGACTTGACTTGACTTGACTTGACTTGACTTGACTTGACTTGACTTGACTTGACTTGACTTGACTTGACTTGACTTGACTTGACTTGACTTGACTTGACTTGACTTGACTTGACTTGACTTGACTTGACTTGACTTGACTTGACTTGACTTGACTTGACTTGACTTGACTTGACTTGACTTGACTTGACTTGACTTGACTTGACTTGACTTGACTTGACTTGACTTGACTTGACTTGACTTGACTTGACTTGACTTGACTTGACTTGACTTGACTTGACTTGACTTGACTTGACTTGACTTGACTTGACTTGACTTGACTTGACTTGACTTGACTTGACTTGACTTGACTTGACTTGACTTGACTTGACTTGACTTGACTTGACTTGACTTGACTTGACTTGACTTGACTTGACTTGACTTGACTTGACTTGACTTGACTTGACTTGACTTGACTTGACTTGACTTGACTTGACTTGACTTGACTTGACTTGACTTGACTTGACTTGACTTGACTTGACTTGACTTGACTTGACTTGACTTGACTTGACTTGACTTGACTTGACTTGACTTGACTTGACTTGACTTGACTTGACTTGACTTGACTTGACTTGACTTGACTTGACTTGACTTGACTTGACTTGACTTGACTTGACTTGACTTGACTTGACTTGACTTGACTTGACTTGACTTGACTTGACTTGACTTGACTTGACTTGACTTGACTTGACTTGACTTGACTTGACTTGACTTGACTTGACTTGACTTGACTTGACTTGACTTGACTTGACTTGACTTGACTTGACTTGACTTGACTTGACTTGACTTGACTTGACTTGACTTGACTTGACTTGACTTGACTTGACTTGACTTGACTTGACTTGACTTGACTTGACTTGACTTGACTTGACTTGACTTGACTTGACTTGACTTGACTTGACTTGACTTGACTTGACTTGACTTGACTTGACTTGACTTGACTTGACTTGACTTGACTTGACTTGACTTGACTTGACTTGACTTGACTTGACTTGACTTGACTTGACTTGACTTGACTTGACTTGACTTGACTTGACTTGACTTGACTTGACTTGACTTGACTTGACTTGACTTGACTTGACTTGACTTGACTTGACTTGACTTGACTTGACTTGACTTGACTTGACTTGACTTGACTTGACTTGACTTGACTTGACTTGACTTGACTTGACTTGACTTGACTTGACTTGACTTGACTTGACTTGACTTGACTTGACTTGACTTGACTTGACTTGACTTGACTTGACTTGACTTGACTTGACTTGACTTGACTTGACTTGACTTGACTTGACTTGACTTGACTTGACTTGACTTGACTTGACTTGACTTGACTTGACTTGACTTGACTTGACTTGACTTGACTTGACTTGACTTGACTTGACTTGACTTGACTTGACTTGACTTGACTTGACTTGACTTGACTTGACTTGACTTGACTTGACTTGACTTGACTTGACTTGACTTGACTTGACTTGACTTGACTTGACTTGACTTGACTTGACTTGACTTGACTTGACTTGACTTGACTTGACTTGACTTGACTTGACTTGACTTGACTTGACTTGACTTGACTTGACTTGACTTGACTTGACTTGACTTGACTTGACTTGACTTGACTTGACTTGACTTGACTTGACTTGACTTGACTTGACTTGACTTGACTTGACTTGACTTGACTTGACTTGACTTGACTTGACTTGACTTGACTTGACTTGACTTGACTTGACTTGACTTGACTTGACTTGACTTGACTTGACTTGACTTGACTTGACTTGACTTGACTTGACTTGACTTGACTTGACTTGACTTGACTTGACTTGACTTGACTTGACTTGACTTGACTTGACTTGACTTGACTTGACTTGACTTGACTTGACTTGACTTGACTTGACTTGACTTGACTTGACTTGACTTGACTTGACTTGACTTGACTTGACTTGACTTGACTTGACTTGACTTGACTTGACTTGACTTGACTTGACTTGACTTGACTTGACTTGACTTGACTTGACTTGACTTGACTTGACTTGACTTGACTTGACTTGACTTGACTTGACTTACTTGACTTGACTTGACTTGACTTGACTTGACTTGACTTGATTGACTTGACTTGACTTGACTTGACTTGACTTGACTTGACTTGACTTGACTTGACTTGACTTGACTTGACTTGACTTGACTTGACTTGACTTGACTTGACTTGACTTGACTTGACTTGACTTGACTTGACTTGACTTGACTTGACTTGACTTGACTTGACTTGACTTGACTTGACTTGACTTGACTTGACTTGACTTGACTTGACTTGACTTGACTTGACTTGACTTGACTTGACTTGACTTGACTTGACTTGACTTGACTTGACTTGACTTGACTTGACTTGACTTGACTTGACTTGACTTGACTTGACTTGACTTGACTTGACTTGACTTGACTTGACTTGACTTGACTTGACTTGACTTGACTTGACTTGACTTGACTTGACTTGACTTGACTTGACTTGACTTGACTTGACTTGACTTGACTTGACTTGACTTGACTTGACTTGACTTGACTTGACTTGACTTGACTTGACTTGACTTGACTTGACTTGACTTGACTTGACTTGACTTGACTTGACTTGACTTGACTTGACTTGACTTGACTTGACTTGACTTGACTTGACTTGACTTGACTTGACTTGACTTGACTTGACTTGACTTGACTTGACTTGACTTGACTTGACTTGACTTGACTTGACTTGACTTGTTGACTTGACTTGACTTGACTTGACTTGACTTGACTTGACTTGACTTGACTTGACTTGACTTGACTTGACTTGACTTGACTTGACTTGACTTGACTTGACTTGACTTGACTTGACTTGACTTGACTTGACTTGACTTGACTTGACTTGACTTGACTTGACTTGACTTGACTTGACTTGACTTGACTTGACTTGACTTGACTTGACTTGACTTGACTTGACTTGACTTGACTTGACTTGACTTGACTTGACTTGACTTGACTTGACTTGACTTGACTTGACTTGACTTGACTTGACTTGACTTGACTTGACTTGACTTGACTTGACTTGACTTGACTTGACTTGACTTGACTTGACTTGACTTGACTTGACTTGACTTGACTTGACTTGACTTGACTTGACTTGACTTGACTTGACTTGACTTGACTTGACTTGACTTGACTTGACTTGACTTGACTTGACTTGACTTGACTTGACTTGACTTGACTTGACTTGACTTGACTTGACTTGACTTGACTTGACTTGACTTGACTTGACTTGACTTGACTTGACTTGACTTGACTTGACTTGACTTGACTTGACTTGACTTGACTTGACTTGACTTGACTTGACTTGACTTGACTTGACTTGACTTGACTTGACTTGACTTGACTTGACTTGACTTGACTTGACTTGACTTGACTTGACTTGACTTGACTTGACTTGACTTGACTTGACTTGACTTGACTTGACTTGACTTGACTTGACTTGACTTGACTTGACTTGACTTGACTTGACTTGACTTGACTTGACTTGACTTGACTTGACTTGACTTGACTTGACTTGACTTGACTTGACTTGACTTGACTTGACTTGACTTGACTTGACTTGACTTGACTTGACTTGACTTGACTTGACTTGACTTGACTTGACTTGACTTGACTTGACTTGACTTGACTTGACTTGACTTGACTTGACTTGACTTGACTTGACTTGACTTGACTTGACTTGACTTGACTTGACTTGACTTGACTTGACTTGACTTGACTTGACTTGACTTGACTTGACTTGACTTGACTTGACTTGACTTGACTTGACTTGACTTGACTTGACTTGACTTGACTTGACTTGACTTGACTTGACTTGACTTGACTTGACTTGACTTGACTTGACTTGACTTGACTTGACTTGACTTGACTTGACTTGACTTGACTTGACTTGACTTGACTTGACTTGACTTGACTTGACTTGACTTGACTTGACTTGACTTGACTTGACTTGACTTGACTTGACTTGACTTGACTTGACTTGACTTGACTTGACTTGACTTGACTTGACTTGACTTGACTTGACTTGACTTGACTTGACTTGACTTGACTTGACTTGACTTGACTTGACTTGACTTGACTTGACTTGACTTGACTTGACTTGACTTGACTTGACTTGACTTGACTTGACTTGACTTGACTTGACTTGACTTGACTTGACTTGACTTGACTTGACTTGACTTGACTTGACTTGACTTGACTTGACTTGACTTGACTTGACTTGACTTGACTTGACTTGACTTGACTTGACTTGACTTGACTTGACTTGACTTGACTTGACTTGACTTGACTTGACTTGACTTGACTTGACTTGACTTGACTTGACTTGACTTGACTTGACTTGACTTGACTTGACTTGACTTGACTTGACTTGACTTGACTTGACTTGACTTGACTTGACTTGACTTGACTTGACTTGACTTGACTTGACTTGACTTGACTTGACTTGACTTGACTTGACTTGACTTGACTTGACTTGACTTGACTTGACTTGACTTGACTTGACTTGACTTGACTTGACTTGACTTGACTTGACTTGACTTGACTTGACTTGACTTGACTTGACTTGACTTGACTTGACTTGACTTGACTTGACTTGACTTGACTTGACTTGACTTGACTTGACTTGACTTGACTTGACTTGACTTGACTTGACTTGACTTGACTTGACTTGACTTGACTTGACTTGACTTGACTTGACTTGACTTGACTTGACTTGACTTGACTTGACTTGACTTGACTTGACTTGACTTGACTTGACTTGACTTGACTTGACTTGACTTGACTTGACTTGACTTGACTTGACTTGACTTGACTTGACTTGACTTGACTTGACTTGACTTGACTTGACTTGACTTGACTTGACTTGACTTGACTTGACTTGACTTGACTTGACTTGACTTGACTTGACTTGACTTGACTTGACTTGACTTGACTTGACTTGACTTGACTTGACTTGACTTGACTTGACTTGACTTGACTTGACTTGACTTGACTTGACTTGACTTGACTTGACTTGACTTGACTTGACTTGACTTGACTTGACTTGACTTGACTTGACTTGACTTGACTTGACTTGACTTGACTTGACTTGACTTGACTTGACTTGACTTGACTTGACTTGACTTGACTTGACTTGACTTGACTTGACTTGACTTGACTTGACTTGACTTGACTTGACTTGACTTGACTTGACTTGACTTGACTTGACTTGACTTGACTTGACTTGACTTGACTTGACTTGACTTGACTTGACTTGACTTGACTTGACTTGACTTGACTTGACTTGACTTGACTTGACTTGACTTGACTTGACTTGACTTGACTTGACTTGACTTGACTTGACTTGACTTGACTTGACTTGACTTGACTTGACTTGACTTGACTTGACTTGACTTGACTTGACTTGACTTGACTTGACTTGACTTGACTTGACTTGACTTGACTTGACTTGACTTGACTTGACTTGACTTGACTTGACTTGACTTGACTTGACTTGACTTGACTTGACTTGACTTGACTTGACTTGACTTGACTTGACTTGACTTGACTTGACTTGACTTGACTTGACTTGACTTGACTTGACTTGACTTGACTTGACTTGACTTGACTTGACTTGACTTGACTTGACTTGACTTGACTTGACTTGACTTGACTTGACTTGACTTGACTTGACTTGACTTGACTTGACTTGACTTGACTTGACTTGACTTGACTTGACTTGACTTGACTTGACTTGACTTGACTTGACTTGACTTGACTTGACTTGACTTGACTTGACTTGACTTGACTTGACTTGACTTGACTTGACTTGACTTGACTTGACTTGACTTGACTTGACTTGACTTGACTTGACTTGACTTGACTTGACTTGACTTGACTTGACTTGACTTGACTTGACTTGACTTGACTTGACTTGACTTGACTTGACTTGACTTGACTTGACTTGACTTGACTTGACTTGACTTGACTTGACTTGACTTGACTTGACTTGACTTGACTTGACTTGACTTGACTTGACTTGACTTGACTTGACTTGACTTGACTTGACTTGACTTGACTTGACTTGACTTGACTTGACTTGACTTGACTTGACTTGACTTGACTTGACTTGACTTGACTTGACTTGACTTGACTTGACTTGACTTGACTTGACTTGACTTGACTTGACTTGACTTGACTTGACTTGACTTGACTTGACTTGACTTGACTTGACTTGACTTGACTTGACTTGACTTGACTTGACTTGACTTGACTTGACTTGACTTGACTTGACTTGACTTGACTTGACTTGACTTGACTTGACTTGACTTGACTTGACTTGACTTGACTTGACTTGACTTGACTTGACTTGACTTGACTTGACTTGACTTGACTTGACTTGACTTGACTTGACTTGACTTGACTTGACTTGACTTGACTTGACTTGACTTGACTTGACTTGACTTGACTTGACTTGACTTGACTTGACTTGACTTGACTTGACTTGACTTGACTTGACTTGACTTGACTTGACTTGACTTGACTTGACTTGACTTGACTTGACTTGACTTGACTTGACTTGACTTGACTTGACTTGACTTGACTTGACTTGACTTGACTTGACTTGACTTGACTTGACTTGACTTGACTTGACTTGACTTGACTTGACTTGACTTGACTTGACTTGACTTGACTTGACTTGACTTGACTTGACTTGACTTGACTTGACTTGACTTGACTTGACTTGACTTGACTTGACTTGACTTGACTTGACTTGACTTGACTTGACTTGACTTGACTTGACTTGACTTGACTTGACTTGACTTGACTTGACTTGACTTGACTTGACTTGACTTGACTTGACTTGACTTGACTTGACTTGACTTGACTTGACTTGACTTGACTTGACTTGACTTGACTTGACTTGACTTGACTTGACTTGACTTGACTTGACTTGACTTGACTTGACTTGACTTGACTTGACTTGACTTGACTTGACTTGACTTGACTTGACTTGACTTGACTTGACTTGACTTGACTTGACTTGACTTGACTTGACTTGACTTGACTTGACTTGACTTGACTTGACTTGACTTGACTTGACTTGACTTGACTTGACTTGACTTGACTTGACTTGACTTGACTTGACTTGACTTGACTTGACTTGACTTGACTTGACTTGACTTGACTTGACTTGACTTGACTTGACTTGACTTGACTTGACTTGACTTGACTTGACTTGACTTGACTTGACTTGACTTGACTTGACTTGACTTGACTTGACTTGACTTGACTTGACTTGACTTGACTTGACTTGACTTGACTTGACTTGACTTGACTTGACTTGACTTGACTTGACTTGACTTGACTTGACTTGACTTGACTTGACTTGACTTGACTTGACTTGACTTGACTTGACTTGACTTGACTTGACTTGACTTGACTTGACTTGACTTGACTTGACTTGACTTGACTTGACTTGACTTGACTTGACTTGACTTGACTTGACTTGACTTGACTTGACTTGACTTGACTTGACTTGACTTGACTTGACTTGACTTGACTTGACTTGACTTGACTTGACTTGACTTGACTTGACTTGACTTGACTTGACTTGACTTGACTTGACTTGACTTGACTTGACTTGACTTGACTTGACTTGACTTGACTTGACTTGACTTGACTTGACTTGACTTGACTTGACTTGACTTGACTTGACTTGACTTGACTTGACTTGACTTGACTTGACTTGACTTGACTTGACTTGACTTGACTTGACTTGACTTGACTTGACTTGACTTGACTTGACTTGACTTGACTTGACTTGACTTGACTTGACTTGACTTGACTTGACTTGACTTGACTTGACTTGACTTGACTTGACTTGACTTGACTTGACTTGACTTGACTTGACTTGACTTGACTTGACTTGACTTGACTTGACTTGACTTGACTTGACTTGACTTGACTTGACTTGACTTGACTTGACTTGACTTGACTTGACTTGACTTGACTTGACTTGACTTGACTTGACTTGACTTGACTTGACTTGACTTGACTTGACTTGACTTGACTTGACTTGACTTGACTTGACTTGACTTGACTTGACTTGACTTGACTTGACTTGACTTGACTTGACTTGACTTGACTTGACTTGACTTGACTTGACTTGACTTGACTTGACTTGACTTGACTTGACTTGACTTGACTTGACTTGACTTGACTTGACTTGACTTGACTTGACTTGACTTGACTTGACTTGACTTGACTTGACTTGACTTGACTTGACTTGACTTGACTTGACTTGACTTGACTTGACTTGACTTGACTTGACTTGACTTGACTTGACTTGACTTGACTTGACTTGACTTGACTTGACTTGACTTGACTTGACTTGACTTGACTTGACTTGACTTGACTTGACTTGACTTGACTTGACTTGACTTGACTTGACTTGACTTGACTTGACTTGACTTGACTTGACTTGACTTGACTTGACTTGACTTGACTTGACTTGACTTGACTTGACTTGACTTGACTTGACTTGACTTGACTTGACTTGACTTGACTTGACTTGACTTGACTTGACTTGACTTGACTTGACTTGACTTGACTTGACTTGACTTGACTTGACTTGACTTGACTTGACTTGACTTGACTTGACTTGACTTGACTTGACTTGACTTGACTTGACTTGACTTGACTTGACTTGACTTGACTTGACTTGACTTGACTTGACTTGACTTGACTTGACTTGACTTGACTTGACTTGACTTGACTTGACTTGACTTGACTTGACTTGACTTGACTTGACTTGACTTGACTTGACTTGACTTGACTTGACTTGACTTGACTTGACTTGACTTGACTTGACTTGACTTGACTTGACTTGACTTGACTTGACTTGACTTGACTTGACTTGACTTGACTTGACTTGACTTGACTTGACTTGACTTGACTTGACTTGACTTGACTTGACTTGACTTGACTTGACTTGACTTGACTTGACTTGACTTGACTTGACTTGACTTGACTTGACTTGACTTGACTTGACTTGACTTGACTTGACTTGACTTGACTTGACTTGACTTGACTTGACTTGACTTGACTTGACTTGACTTGACTTGACTTGACTTGACTTGACTTGACTTGACTTGACTTGACTTGACTTGACTTGACTTGACTTGACTTGACTTGACTTGACTTGACTTGACTTGACTTGACTTGACTTGACTTGACTTGACTTGACTTGACTTGACTTGACTTGACTTGACTTGACTTGACTTGACTTGACTTGACTTGACTTGACTTGACTTGACTTGACTTGACTTGACTTGACTTGACTTGACTTGACTTGACTTGACTTGACTTGACTTGACTTGACTTGACTTGACTTGACTTGACTTGACTTGACTTGACTTGACTTGACTTGACTTGACTTGACTTGACTTGACTTGACTTGACTTGACTTGACTTGACTTGACTTGACTTGACTTGACTTGACTTGACTTGACTTGACTTGACTTGACTTGACTTGACTTGACTTGACTTGACTTGACTTGACTTGACTTGACTTGACTTGACTTGACTTGACTTGACTTGACTTGACTTGACTTGACTTGACTTGACTTGACTTGACTTGACTTGACTTGACTTGACTTGACTTGACTTGACTTGACTTGACTTGACTTGACTTGACTTGACTTGACTTGACTTGACTTGACTTGACTTGACTTGACTTGACTTGACTTGACTTGACTTGACTTGACTTGACTTGACTTGACTTGACTTGACTTGACTTGACTTGACTTGACTTGACTTGACTTGACTTGACTTGACTTGACTTGACTTGACTTGACTTGACTTGACTTGACTTGACTTGACTTGACTTGACTTGACTTGACTTGACTTGACTTGACTTGACTTGACTTGACTTGACTTGACTTGACTTGACTTGACTTGACTTGACTTGACTTGACTTGACTTGACTTGACTTGACTTGACTTGACTTGACTTGACTTGACTTGACTTGACTTGACTTGACTTGACTTGACTTGACTTGACTTGACTTGACTTGACTTGACTTGACTTGACTTGACTTGACTTGACTTGACTTGACTTGACTTGACTTGACTTGACTTGACTTGACTTGACTTGACTTGACTTGACTTGACTTGACTTGACTTGACTTGACTTGACTTGACTTGACTTGACTTGACTTGACTTGACTTGACTTGACTTGACTTGACTTGACTTGACTTGACTTGACTTGACTTGACTTGACTTGACTTGACTTGACTTGACTTGACTTGACTTGACTTGACTTGACTTGACTTGACTTGACTTGACTTGACTTGACTTGACTTGACTTGACTTGACTTGACTTGACTTGACTTGACTTGACTTGACTTGACTTGACTTGACTTGACTTGACTTGACTTGACTTGACTTGACTTGACTTGACTTGACTTGACTTGACTTGACTTGACTTGACTTGACTTGACTTGACTTGACTTGACTTGACTTGACTTGACTTGACTTGACTTGACTTGACTTGACTTGACTTGACTTGACTTGACTTGACTTGACTTGACTTGACTTGACTTGACTTGACTTGACTTGACTTGACTTGACTTGACTTGACTTGACTTGACTTGACTTGACTTGACTTGACTTGACTTGACTTGACTTGACTTGACTTGACTTGACTTGACTTGACTTGACTTGACTTGACTTGACTTGACTTGACTTGACTTGACTTGACTTGACTTGACTTGACTTGACTTGACTTGACTTGACTTGACTTGACTTGACTTGACTTGACTTGACTTGACTTGACTTGACTTGACTTGACTTGACTTGACTTGACTTGACTTGACTTGACTTGACTTGACTTGACTTGACTTGACTTGACTTGACTTGACTTGACTTGACTTGACTTGACTTGACTTGACTTGACTTGACTTGACTTGACTTGACTTGACTTGACTTGACTTGACTTGACTTGACTTGACTTGACTTGACTTGACTTGACTTGACTTGACTTGACTTGACTTGACTTGACTTGACTTGACTTGACTTGACTTGACTTGACTTGACTTGACTTGACTTGACTTGACTTGACTTGACTTGACTTGACTTGACTTGACTTGACTTGACTTGACTTGACTTGACTTGACTTGACTTGACTTGACTTGACTTGACTTGACTTGACTTGACTTGACTTGACTTGACTTGACTTGACTTGACTTGACTTGACTTGACTTGACTTGACTTGACTTGACTTGACTTGACTTGACTTGACTTGACTTGACTTGACTTGACTTGACTTGACTTGACTTGACTTGACTTGACTTGACTTGACTTGACTTGACTTGACTTGACTTGACTTGACTTGACTTGACTTGACTTGACTTGACTTGACTTGACTTGACTTGACTTGACTTGACTTGACTTGACTTGACTTGACTTGACTTGACTTGACTTGACTTGACTTGACTTGACTTGACTTGACTTGACTTGACTTGACTTGACTTGACTTGACTTGACTTGACTTGACTTGACTTGACTTGACTTGACTTGACTTGACTTGACTTGACTTGACTTGACTTGACTTGACTTGACTTGACTTGACTTGACTTGACTTGACTTGACTTGACTTGACTTGACTTGACTTGACTTGACTTGACTTGACTTGACTTGACTTGACTTGACTTGACTTGACTTGACTTGACTTGACTTGACTTGACTTGACTTGACTTGACTTGACTTGACTTGACTTGACTTGACTTGACTTGACTTGACTTGACTTGACTTGACTTGACTTGACTTGACTTGACTTGACTTGACTTGACTTGACTTGACTTGACTTGACTTGACTTGACTTGACTTGACTTGACTTGACTTGACTTGACTTGACTTGACTTGACTTGACTTGACTTGACTTGACTTGACTTGACTTGACTTGACTTGACTTGACTTGACTTGACTTGACTTGACTTGACTTGACTTGACTTGACTTGACTTGACTTGATGACTTGACTTGACTTGACTTGACTTGACTTGACTTGACTTGACTTGACTTGACTTGACTTGACTTGACTTGACTTGACTTGACTTGATTGACTTGACTTGACTTGACTTGACTTGACTTGACTTGACTTGACTTGACTTGACTTGAGACTTGACTTGACTTGACTTGACTTGACTTGACTTGACTTGACTTGACTTGACTTGACTTGACTTGACTTGACTTGACTTGACTTGACTTGACTTGACTTGACTTGACTTGACTTGACTTGACTTGACTTGACTTGACTTGACTTGACTTGACTTGACTTGACTTGACTTGACTTGACTTGACTTGACTTGACTTGACTTGACTTGACTTGACTTGACTTGACTTGACTTGACTTGACTTGACTTGACTTGACTTGACTTGACTTGACTTGACTTGACTTGACTTGACTTGACTTGACTTGACTTGACTTGACTTGACTTGACTTGACTTGACTTGACTTGACTTGACTTGACTTGACTTGACTTGACTTGACTTGACTTGACTTGACTTGACTTGACTTGACTTGACTTGACTTGACTTGACTTGACTTGACTTGACTTGACTTGACTTGACTTGACTTGACTTGACTTGACTTGACTTGACTTGACTTGACTTGACTTGACTTGACTTGACTTGACTTGACTTGACTTGACTTGACTTGACTTGACTTGACTTGACTTGACTTGACTTGACTTGACTTGACTTGACTTGACTTGACTTGACTTGACTTGACTTGACTTGACTTGACTTGACTTGACTTGACTTGACTTGACTTGACTTGACTTGACTTGACTTGACTTGACTTGACTTGACTTGACTTGACTTGACTTGACTTGACTTGACTTGACTTGACTTGACTTGACTTGACTTGACTTGACTTGACTTGACTTGACTTGACTTGACTTGACTTGACTTGACTTGACTTGACTTGACTTGACTTGACTTGACTTGACTTGACTTGACTTGACTTGACTTGACTTGACTTGACTTGACTTGACTTGACTTGACTTGACTTGACTTGACTTGACTTGACTTGACTTGACTTGACTTGACTTGACTTGACTTGACTTGACTTGACTTGACTTGACTTGACTTGACTTGACTTGACTTGACTTGACTTGACTTGACTTGACTTGACTTGACTTGACTTGACTTGACTTGACTTGACTTGACTTGACTTGACTTGACTTGACTTGACTTGACTTGACTTGACTTGACTTGACTTGACTTGACTTGACTTGACTTGACTTGACTTGACTTGACTTGACTTGACTTGACTTGACTTGACTTGACTTGACTTGACTTGACTTGACTTGACTTGACTTGACTTGACTTGACTTGACTTGACTTGACTTGACTTGACTTGACTTGACTTGACTTGACTTGACTTGACTTGACTTGACTTGACTTGACTTGACTTGACTTGACTTGACTTGACTTGACTTGACTTGACTTGACTTGACTTGACTTGACTTGACTTGACTTGACTTGACTTGACTTGACTTGACTTGACTTGACTTGACTTGACTTGACTTGACTTGACTTGACTTGACTTGACTTGACTTGACTTGACTTGACTTGACTTGACTTGACTTGACTTGACTTGACTTGACTTGACTTGACTTGACTTGACTTGACTTGACTTGACTTGACTTGACTTGACTTGACTTGACTTGACTTGACTTGACTTGACTTGACTTGACTTGACTTGACTTGACTTGACTTGACTTGACTTGACTTGACTTGACTTGACTTGACTTGACTTGACTTGACTTGACTTGACTTGACTTGACTTGACTTGACTTGACTTGACTTGACTTGACTTGACTTGACTTGACTTGACTTGACTTGACTTGACTTGACTTGACTTGACTTGACTTGACTTGACTTGACTTGACTTGACTTGACTTGACTTGACTTGACTTGACTTGACTTGACTTGACTTGACTTGACTTGACTTGACTTGACTTGACTTGACTTGACTTGACTTGACTTGACTTGACTTGACTTGACTTGACTTGACTTGACTTGACTTGACTTGACTTGACTTGACTTGACTTGACTTGACTTGACTTGACTTGACTTGACTTGACTTGACTTGACTTGACTTGACTTGACTTGACTTGACTTGACTTGACTTGACTTGACTTGACTTGACTTGACTTGACTTGACTTGACTTGACTTGACTTGACTTGACTTGACTTGACTTGACTTGACTTGACTTGACTTGACTTGACTTGACTTGACTTGACTTGACTTGACTTGACTTGACTTGACTTGACTTGACTTGACTTGACTTGACTTGACTTGACTTGACTTGACTTGACTTGACTTGACTTGACTTGACTTGACTTGACTTGACTTGACTTGACTTGACTTGACTTGACTTGACTTGACTTGACTTGACTTGACTTGACTTGACTTGACTTGACTTGACTTGACTTGACTTGACTTGACTTGACTTGACTTGACTTGACTTGACTTGACTTGACTTGACTTGACTTGACTTGACTTGACTTGACTTGACTTGACTTGACTTGACTTGACTTGACTTGACTTGACTTGACTTGACTTGACTTGACTTGACTTGACTTGACTTGACTTGACTTGACTTGACTTGACTTGACTTGACTTGACTTGACTTGACTTGACTTGACTTGACTTGACTTGACTTGACTTGACTTGACTTGACTTGACTTGACTTGACTTGACTTGACTTGACTTGACTTGACTTGACTTGACTTGACTTGACTTGACTTGACTTGACTTGACTTGACTTGACTTGACTTGACTTGACTTGACTTGACTTGACTTGACTTGACTTGACTTGACTTGACTTGACTTGACTTGACTTGACTTGACTTGACTTGACTTGACTTGACTTGACTTGACTTGACTTGACTTGACTTGACTTGACTTGACTTGACTTGACTTGACTTGACTTGACTTGACTTGACTTGACTTGACTTGACTTGACTTGACTTGACTTGACTTGACTTGACTTGACTTGACTTGACTTGACTTGACTTGACTTGACTTGACTTGACTTGACTTGACTTGACTTGACTTGACTTGACTTGACTTGACTTGACTTGACTTGACTTGACTTGACTTGACTTGACTTGACTTGACTTGACTTGACTTGACTTGACTTGACTTGACTTGACTTGACTTGACTTGACTTGACTTGACTTGACTTGACTTGACTTGACTTGACTTGACTTGACTTGACTTGACTTGACTTGACTTGACTTGACTTGACTTGACTTGACTTGACTTGACTTGACTTGACTTGACTTGACTTGACTTGACTTGACTTGACTTGACTTGACTTGACTTGACTTGACTTGACTTGACTTGACTTGACTTGACTTGACTTGACTTGACTTGACTTGACTTGACTTGACTTGACTTGACTTGACTTGACTTGACTTGACTTGACTTGACTTGACTTGACTTGACTTGACTTGACTTGACTTGACTTGACTTGACTTGACTTGACTTGACTTGACTTGACTTGACTTGACTTGACTTGACTTGACTTGACTTGACTTGACTTGACTTGACTTGACTTGACTTGACTTGACTTGACTTGACTTGACTTGACTTGACTTGACTTGACTTGACTTGACTTGACTTGACTTGACTTGACTTGACTTGACTTGACTTGACTTGACTTGACTTGACTTGACTTGACTTGACTTGACTTGACTTGACTTGACTTGACTTGACTTGACTTGACTTGACTTGACTTGACTTGACTTGACTTGACTTGACTTGACTTGACTTGACTTGACTTGACTTGACTTGACTTGACTTGACTTGACTTGACTTGACTTGACTTGACTTGACTTGACTTGACTTGACTTGACTTGACTTGACTTGACTTGACTTGACTTGACTTGACTTGACTTGACTTGACTTGACTTGACTTGACTTGACTTGACTTGACTTGACTTGACTTGACTTGACTTGACTTGACTTGACTTGACTTGACTTGACTTGACTTGACTTGACTTGACTTGACTTGACTTGACTTGACTTGACTTGACTTGACTTGACTTGACTTGACTTGACTTGACTTGACTTGACTTGACTTGACTTGACTTGACTTGACTTGACTTGACTTGACTTGACTTGACTTGACTTGACTTGACTTGACTTGACTTGACTTGACTTGACTTGACTTGACTTGACTTGACTTGACTTGACTTGACTTGACTTGACTTGACTTGACTTGACTTGACTTGACTTGACTTGACTTGACTTGACTTGACTTGACTTGACTTGACTTGACTTGACTTGACTTGACTTGACTTGACTTGACTTGACTTGACTTGACTTGACTTGACTTGACTTGACTTGACTTGACTTGACTTGACTTGACTTGACTTGACTTGACTTGACTTGACTTGACTTGACTTGACTTGACTTGACTTGACTTGACTTGACTTGACTTGACTTGACTTGACTTGACTTGACTTGACTTGACTTGACTTGACTTGACTTGACTTGACTTGACTTGACTTGACTTGACTTGACTTGACTTGACTTGACTTGACTTGACTTGACTTGACTTGACTTGACTTGACTTGACTTGACTTGACTTGACTTGACTTGACTTGACTTGACTTGACTTGACTTGACTTGACTTGACTTGACTTGACTTGACTTGACTTGACTTGACTTGACTTGACTTGACTTGACTTGACTTGACTTGACTTGACTTGACTTGACTTGACTTGACTTGACTTGACTTGACTTGACTTGACTTGACTTGACTTGACTTGACTTGACTTGACTTGACTTGACTTGACTTGACTTGACTTGACTTGACTTGACTTGACTTGACTTGACTTGACTTGACTTGACTTGACTTGACTTGACTTGACTTGACTTGACTTGACTTGACTTGACTTGACTTGACTTGACTTGACTTGACTTGACTTGACTTGACTTGACTTGACTTGACTTGACTTGACTTGACTTGACTTGACTTGACTTGACTTGACTTGACTTGACTTGACTTGACTTGACTTGACTTGACTTGACTTGACTTGACTTGACTTGACTTGACTTGACTTGACTTGACTTGACTTGACTTGACTTGACTTGACTTGACTTGACTTGACTTGACTTGACTTGACTTGACTTGACTTGACTTGACTTGACTTGACTTGACTTGACTTGACTTGACTTGACTTGACTTGACTTGACTTGACTTGACTTGACTTGACTTGACTTGACTTGACTTGACTTGACTTGACTTGACTTGACTTGACTTGACTTGACTTGACTTGACTTGACTTGACTTGACTTGACTTGACTTGACTTGACTTGACTTGACTTGACTTGACTTGACTTGACTTGACTTGACTTGACTTGACTTGACTTGACTTGACTTGACTTGACTTGACTTGACTTGACTTGACTTGACTTGACTTGACTTGACTTGACTTGACTTGACTTGACTTGACTTGACTTGACTTGACTTGACTTGACTTGACTTGACTTGACTTGACTTGACTTGACTTGACTTGACTTGACTTGACTTGACTTGACTTGACTTGACTTGACTTGACTTGACTTGACTTGACTTGACTTGACTTGACTTGACTTGACTTGACTTGACTTGACTTGACTTGACTTGACTTGACTTGACTTGACTTGACTTGACTTGACTTGACTTGACTTGACTTGACTTGACTTGACTTGACTTGACTTGACTTGACTTGACTTGACTTGACTTGACTTGACTTGACTTGACTTGACTTGACTTGACTTGACTTGACTTGACTTGACTTGACTTGACTTGACTTGACTTGACTTGACTTGACTTGACTTGACTTGACTTGACTTGACTTGACTTGACTTGACTTGACTTGACTTGACTTGACTTGACTTGACTTGACTTGACTTGACTTGACTTGACTTGACTTGACTTGACTTGACTTGACTTGACTTGACTTGACTTGACTTGACTTGACTTGACTTGACTTGACTTGACTTGACTTGACTTGACTTGACTTGACTTGACTTGACTTGACTTGACTTGACTTGACTTGACTTGACTTGACTTGACTTGACTTGACTTGACTTGACTTGACTTGACTTGACTTGACTTGACTTGACTTGACTTGACTTGACTTGACTTGACTTGACTTGACTTGACTTGACTTGACTTGACTTGACTTGACTTGACTTGACTTGACTTGACTTGACTTGACTTGACTTGACTTGACTTGACTTGACTTGACTTGACTTGACTTGACTTGACTTGACTTGACTTGACTTGACTTGACTTGACTTGACTTGACTTGACTTGACTTGACTTGACTTGACTTGACTTGACTTGACTTGACTTGACTTGACTTGACTTGACTTGACTTGACTTGACTTGACTTGACTTGACTTGACTTGACTTGACTTGACTTGACTTGACTTGACTTGACTTGACTTGACTTGACTTGACTTGACTTGACTTGACTTGACTTGACTTGACTTGACTTGACTTGACTTGACTTGACTTGACTTGACTTGACTTGACTTGACTTGACTTGACTTGACTTGACTTGACTTGACTTGACTTGACTTGACTTGACTTGACTTGACTTGACTTGACTTGACTTGACTTGACTTGACTTGACTTGACTTGACTTGACTTGACTTGACTTGACTTGACTTGACTTGACTTGACTTGACTTGACTTGACTTGACTTGACTTGACTTGACTTGACTTGACTTGACTTGACTTGACTTGACTTGACTTGACTTGACTTGACTTGACTTGACTTGACTTGACTTGACTTGACTTGACTTGACTTGACTTGACTTGACTTGACTTGACTTGACTTGACTTGACTTGACTTGACTTGACTTGACTTGACTTGACTTGACTTGACTTGACTTGACTTGACTTGACTTGACTTGACTTGACTTGACTTGACTTGACTTGACTTGACTTGACTTGACTTGACTTGACTTGACTTGACTTGACTTGACTTGACTTGACTTGACTTGACTTGACTTGACTTGACTTGACTTGACTTGACTTGACTTGACTTGACTTGACTTGACTTGACTTGACTTGACTTGACTTGACTTGACTTGACTTGACTTGACTTGACTTGACTTGACTTGACTTGACTTGACTTGACTTGACTTGACTTGACTTGACTTGACTTGACTTGACT
Organism: Sicus ferrugineus; assembly: GCA_922984085.1. Taxonomy (NCBI): domain Eukaryota; kingdom Metazoa; phylum Arthropoda; class Insecta; order Diptera; family Conopidae; genus Sicus; species Sicus ferrugineus. The sequence continues at coordinate 22,921,611 of OV277349.1, forward strand.
TGACTTGACTTGACTTGACTTGACTTGACTTGACTTGACTTGACTTGACTTGACTTGACTTGACTTGACTTGACTTGACTTGACTTGACTTGACTTGACTTGACTTGACTTGACTTGACTTGACTTGACTTGACTTGACTTGACTTGACTTGACTTGACTTGACTTGACTTGACTTGACTTGACTTGACTTGACTTGACTTGACTTGACTTGACTTGACTTGACTTGACTTGACTTGACTTGACTTGACTTGACTTGACTTGACTTGACTTGACTTGACTTGACTTGACTTGACTTGACTTGACTTGACTTGACTTGACTTGACTTGACTTGACTTGACTTGACTTGACTTGACTTGACTTGACTTGACTTGACTTGACTTGACTTGACTTGACTTGACTTGACTTGACTTGACTTGACTTGACTTGACTTGACTTGACTTGACTTGACTTGACTTGACTTGACTTGACTTGACTTGACTTGACTTGACTTGACTTGACTTGACTTGACTTGACTTGACTTGACTTGACTTGACTTGACTTGACTTGACTTGACTTGACTTGACTTGACTTGACTTGACTTGACTTGACTTGACTTGACTTGACTTGACTTGACTTGACTTGACTTGACTTGACTTGACTTGACTTGACTTGACTTGACTTGACTTGACTTGACTTGACTTGACTTGACTTGACTTGACTTGACTTGACTTGACTTGACTTGACTTGACTTGACTTGACTTGACTTGACTTGACTTGACTTGACTTGACTTGACTTGACTTGACTTGACTTGACTTGACTTGACTTGACTTGACTTGACTTGACTTGACTTGACTTGACTTGACTTGACTTGACTTGACTTGACTTGACTTGACTTGACTTGACTTGACTTGACTTGACTTGACTTGACTTGACTTGACTTGACTTGACTTGACTTGACTTGACTTGACTTGACTTGACTTGACTTGACTTGACTTGACTTGACTTGACTTGACTTGACTTGACTTGACTTGACTTGACTTGACTTGACTTGACTTGACTTGACTTGACTTGACTTGACTTGACTTGACTTGACTTGACTTGACTTGACTTGACTTGACTTGACTTGACTTGACTTGACTTGACTTGACTTGACTTGACTTGACTTGACTTGACTTGACTTGACTTGACTTGACTTGACTTGACTTGACTTGACTTGACTTGACTTGACTTGACTTGACTTGACTTGACTTGACTTGACTTGACTTGACTTGACTTGACTTGACTTGACTTGACTTGACTTGACTTGACTTGACTTGACTTGACTTGACTTGACTTGACTTGACTTGACTTGACTTGACTTGACTTGACTTGACTTGACTTGACTTGACTTGACTTGACTTGACTTGACTTGACTTGACTTGACTTGACTTGACTTGACTTGACTTGACTTGACTTGACTTGACTTGACTTGACTTGACTTGACTTGACTTGACTTGACTTGACTTGACTTGACTTGACTTGACTTGACTTGACTTGACTTGACTTGACTTGACTTGACTTGACTTGACTTGACTTGACTTGACTTGACTTGACTTGACTTGACTTGACTTGACTTGACTTGACTTGACTTGACTTGACTTGACTTGACTTGACTTGACTTGACTTGACTTGACTTGACTTGACTTGACTTGACTTGACTTGACTTGACTTGACTTGACTTGACTTGACTTGACTTGACTTGACTTGACTTGACTTGACTTGACTTGACTTGACTTGACTTGACTTGACTTGACTTGACTTGACTTGACTTGACTTGACTTGACTTGACTTGACTTGACTTGACTTGACTTGACTTGACTTGACTTGACTTGACTTGACTTGACTTGACTTGACTTGACTTGACTTGACTTGACTTGACTTGACTTGACTTGACTTGACTTGACTTGACTTGACTTGACTTGACTTGACTTGACTTGACTTGACTTGACTTGACTTGACTTGACTTGACTTGACTTGACTTGACTTGACTTGACTTGACTTGACTTGACTTGACTTGACTTGACTTGACTTGACTTGACTTGACTTGACTTGACTTGACTTGACTTGACTTGACTTGACTTGACTTGACTTGACTTGACTTGACTTGACTTGACTTGACTTGACTTGACTTGACTTGACTTGACTTGACTTGACTTGACTTGACTTGACTTGACTTGACTTGACTTGACTTGACTTGACTTGACTTGACTTGACTTGACTTGACTTGACTTGACTTGACTTGACTTGACTTGACTTGACTTGACTTGACTTGACTTGACTTGACTTGACTTGACTTGACTTGACTTGACTTGACTTGACTTGACTTGACTTGACTTGACTTGACTTGACTTGACTTGACTTGACTTGACTTGACTTGACTTGACTTGACTTGACTTGACTTGACTTGACTTGACTTGACTTGACTTGACTTGACTTGACTTGACTTGACTTGACTTGACTTGACTTGACTTGACTTGACTTGACTTGACTTGACTTGACTTGACTTGACTTGACTTGACTTGACTTGACTTGACTTGACTTGACTTGACTTGACTTGACTTGACTTGACTTGACTTGACTTGACTTGACTTGACTTGACTTGACTTGACTTGACTTGACTTGACTTGACTTGACTTGACTTGACTTGACTTGACTTGACTTGACTTGACTTGACTTGACTTGACTTGACTTGACTTGACTTGACTTGACTTGACTTGACTTGACTTGACTTGACTTGACTTGACTTGACTTGACTTGACTTGACTTGACTTGACTTGACTTGACTTGACTTGACTTGACTTGACTTGACTTGACTTGACTTGACTTGACTTGACTTGACTTGACTTGACTTGACTTGACTTGACTTGACTTGACTTGACTTGACTTGACTTGACTTGACTTGACTTGACTTGACTTGACTTGACTTGACTTGACTTGACTTGACTTGACTTGACTTGACTTGACTTGACTTGACTTGACTTGACTTGACTTGACTTGACTTGACTTGACTTGACTTGACTTGACTTGACTTGACTTGACTTGACTTGACTTGACTTGACTTGACTTGACTTGACTTGACTTGACTTGACTTGACTTGACTTGACTTGACTTGACTTGACTTGACTTGACTTGACTTGACTTGACTTGACTTGACTTGACTTGACTTGACTTGACTTGACTTGACTTGACTTGACTTGACTTGACTTGACTTGACTTGACTTGACTTGACTTGACTTGACTTGACTTGACTTGACTTGACTTGACTTGACTTGACTTGACTTGACTTGACTTGACTTGACTTGACTTGACTTGACTTGACTTGACTTGACTTGACTTGACTTGACTTGACTTGACTTGACTTGACTTGACTTGACTTGACTTGACTTGACTTGACTTGACTTGACTTGACTTGACTTGACTTGACTTGACTTGACTTGACTTGACTTGACTTGACTTGACTTGACTTGACTTGACTTGACTTGACTTGACTTGACTTGACTTGACTTGACTTGACTTGACTTGACTTGACTTGACTTGACTTGACTTGACTTGACTTGACTTGACTTGACTTGACTTGACTTGACTTGACTTGACTTGACTTGACTTGACTTGACTTGACTTGACTTGACTTGACTTGACTTGACTTGACTTGACTTGACTTGACTTGACTTGACTTGACTTGACTTGACTTGACTTGACTTGACTTGACTTGACTTGACTTGACTTGACTTGACTTGACTTGACTTGACTTGACTTGACTTGACTTGACTTGACTTGACTTGACTTGACTTGACTTGACTTGACTTGACTTGACTTGACTTGACTTGACTTGACTTGACTTGACTTGACTTGACTTGACTTGACTTGACTTGACTTGACTTGACTTGACTTGACTTGACTTGACTTGACTTGACTTGACTTGACTTGACTTGACTTGACTTGACTTGACTTGACTTGACTTGACTTGACTTGACTTGACTTGACTTGACTTGACTTGACTTGACTTGACTTGACTTGACTTGACTTGACTTGACTTGACTTGACTTGACTTGACTTGACTTGACTTGACTTGACTTGACTTGACTTGACTTGACTTGACTTGACTTGACTTGACTTGACTTGACTTGACTTGACTTGACTTGACTTGACTTGACTTGACTTGACTTGACTTGACTTGACTTGACTTGACTTGACTTGACTTGACTTGACTTGACTTGACTTGACTTGACTTGACTTGACTTGACTTGACTTGACTTGACTTGACTTGACTTGACTTGACTTGACTTGACTTGACTTGACTTGACTTGACTTGACTTGACTTGACTTGACTTGACTTGACTTGACTTGACTTGACTTGACTTGACTTGACTTGACTTGACTTGACTTGACTTGACTTGACTTGACTTGACTTGACTTGACTTGACTTGACTTGACTTGACTTGACTTGACTTGACTTGACTTGACTTGACTTGACTTGACTTGACTTGACTTGACTTGACTTGACTTGACTTGACTTGACTTGACTTGACTTGACTTGACTTGACTTGACTTGACTTGACTTGACTTGACTTGACTTGACTTGACTTGACTTGACTTGACTTGACTTGACTTGACTTGACTTGACTTGACTTGACTTGACTTGACTTGACTTGACTTGACTTGACTTGACTTGACTTGACTTGACTTGACTTGACTTGACTTGACTTGACTTGACTTGACTTGACTTGACTTGACTTGACTTGACTTGACTTGACTTGACTTGACTTGACTTGACTTGACTTGACTTGACTTGACTTGACTTGACTTGACTTGACTTGACTTGACTTGACTTGACTTGACTTGACTTGACTTGACTTGACTTGACTTGACTTGACTTGACTTGACTTGACTTGACTTGACTTGACTTGACTTGACTTGACTTGACTTGACTTGACTTGACTTGACTTGACTTGACTTGACTTGACTTGACTTGACTTGACTTGACTTGACTTGACTTGACTTGACTTGACTTGACTTGACTTGACTTGACTTGACTTGACTTGACTTGACTTGACTTGACTTGACTTGACTTGACTTGACTTGACTTGACTTGACTTGACTTGACTTGACTTGACTTGACTTGACTTGACTTGACTTGACTTGACTTGACTTGACTTGACTTGACTTGACTTGACTTGACTTGACTTGACTTGACTTGACTTGACTTGACTTGACTTGACTTGACTTGACTTGACTTGACTTGACTTGACTTGACTTGACTTGACTTGACTTGACTTGACTTGACTTGACTTGACTTGACTTGACTTGACTTGACTTGACTTGACTTGACTTGACTTGACTTGACTTGACTTGACTTGACTTGACTTGACTTGACTTGACTTGACTTGACTTGACTTGACTTGACTTGACTTGACTTGACTTGACTTGACTTGACTTGACTTGACTTGACTTGACTTGACTTGACTTGACTTGACTTGACTTGACTTGACTTGACTTGACTTGACTTGACTTGACTTGACTTGACTTGACTTGACTTGACTTGACTTGACTTGACTTGACTTGACTTGACTTGACTTGACTTGACTTGACTTGACTTGACTTGACTTGACTTGACTTGACTTGACTTGACTTGACTTGACTTGACTTGACTTGACTTGACTTGACTTGACTTGACTTGACTTGACTTGACTTGACTTGACTTGACTTGACTTGACTTGACTTGACTTGACTTGACTTGACTTGACTTGACTTGACTTGACTTGACTTGACTTGACTTGACTTGACTTGACTTGACTTGACTTGACTTGACTTGACTTGACTTGACTTGACTTGACTTGACTTGACTTGACTTGACTTGACTTGACTTGACTTGACTTGACTTGACTTGACTTGACTTGACTTGACTTGACTTGACTTGACTTGACTTGACTTGACTTGACTTGACTTGACTTGACTTGACTTGACTTGACTTGACTTGACTTGACTTGACTTGACTTGACTTGACTTGACTTGACTTGACTTGACTTGACTTGACTTGACTTGACTTGACTTGACTTGACTTGACTTGACTTGACTTGACTTGACTTGACTTGACTTGACTTGACTTGACTTGACTTGACTTGACTTGACTTGACTTGACTTGACTTGACTTGACTTGACTTGACTTGACTTGACTTGACTTGACTTGACTTGACTTGACTTGACTTGACTTGACTTGACTTGACTTGACTTGACTTGACTTGACTTGACTTGACTTGACTTGACTTGACTTGACTTGACTTGACTTGACTTGACTTGACTTGACTTGACTTGACTTGACTTGACTTGACTTGACTTGACTTGACTTGACTTGACTTGACTTGACTTGACTTGACTTGACTTGACTTGACTTGACTTGACTTGACTTGACTTGACTTGACTTGACTTGACTTGACTTGACTTGACTTGACTTGACTTGACTTGACTTGACTTGACTTGACTTGACTTGACTTGACTTGACTTGACTTGACTTGACTTGACTTGACTTGACTTGACTTGACTTGACTTGACTTGACTTGACTTGACTTGACTTGACTTGACTTGACTTGACTTGACTTGACTTGACTTGACTTGACTTGACTTGACTTGACTTGACTTGACTTGACTTGACTTGACTTGACTTGACTTGACTTGACTTGACTTGACTTGACTTGACTTGACTTGACTTGACTTGACTTGACTTGACTTGACTTGACTTGACTTGACTTGACTTGACTTGACTTGACTTGACTTGACTTGACTTGACTTGACTTGACTTGACTTGACTTGACTTGACTTGACTTGACTTGACTTGACTTGACTTGACTTGACTTGACTTGACTTGACTTGACTTGACTTGACTTGACTTGACTTGACTTGACTTGACTTGACTTGACTTGACTTGACTTGACTTGACTTGACTTGACTTGACTTGACTTGACTTGACTTGACTTGACTTGACTTGACTTGACTTGACTTGACTTGACTTGACTTGACTTGACTTGACTTGACTTGACTTGACTTGACTTGACTTGACTTGACTTGACTTGACTTGACTTGACTTGACTTGACTTGACTTGACTTGACTTGACTTGACTTGACTTGACTTGACTTGACTTGACTTGACTTGACTTGACTTGACTTGACTTGACTTGACTTGACTTGACTTGACTTGACTTGACTTGACTTGACTTGACTTGACTTGACTTGACTTGACTTGACTTGACTT
>OV277349.1:22933876-22996376 GCA_922984085.1 Sicus ferrugineus
TGACTTGACTTGACTTGACTTGACTTGACTTGACTTGACTTGACTTGACTTGACTTGACTTGACTTGACTTGACTTGACTTGACTTGACTTGACTTGACTTGACTTGACTTGACTTGACTTGACTTGACTTGACTTGACTTGACTTGACTTGACTTGACTTGACTTGACTTGACTTGACTTGACTTGACTTGACTTGACTTGACTTGACTTGACTTGACTTGACTTGACTTGACTTGACTTGACTTGACTTGACTTGACTTGACTTGACTTGACTTGACTTGACTTGACTTGACTTGACTTGACTTGACTTGACTTGACTTGACTTGACTTGACTTGACTTGACTTGACTTGACTTGACTTGACTTGACTTGACTTGACTTGACTTGACTTGACTTGACTTGACTTGACTTGACTTGACTTGACTTGACTTGACTTGACTTGACTTGACTTGACTTGACTTGACTTGACTTGACTTGACTTGACTTGACTTGACTTGACTTGACTTGACTTGACTTGACTTGACTTGACTTGACTTGACTTGACTTGACTTGACTTGACTTGACTTGACTTGACTTGACTTGACTTGACTTGACTTGACTTGACTTGACTTGACTTGACTTGACTTGACTTGACTTGACTTGACTTGACTTGACTTGACTTGACTTGACTTGACTTGACTTGACTTGACTTGACTTGACTTGACTTGACTTGACTTGACTTGACTTGACTTGACTTGACTTGACTTGACTTGACTTGACTTGACTTGACTTGACTTGACTTGACTTGACTTGACTTGACTTGACTTGACTTGACTTGACTTGACTTGACTTGACTTGACTTGACTTGACTTGACTTGACTTGACTTGACTTGACTTGACTTGACTTGACTTGACTTGACTTGACTTGACTTGACTTGACTTGACTTGACTTGACTTGACTTGACTTGACTTGACTTGACTTGACTTGACTTGACTTGACTTGACTTGACTTGACTTGACTTGACTTGACTTGACTTGACTTGACTTGACTTGACTTGACTTGACTTGACTTGACTTGACTTGACTTGACTTGACTTGACTTGACTTGACTTGACTTGACTTGACTTGACTTGACTTGACTTGACTTGACTTGACTTGACTTGACTTGACTTGACTTGACTTGACTTGACTTGACTTGACTTGACTTGACTTGACTTGACTTGACTTGACTTGACTTGACTTGACTTGACTTGACTTGACTTGACTTGACTTGACTTGACTTGACTTGACTTGACTTGACTTGACTTGACTTGACTTGACTTGACTTGACTTGACTTGACTTGACTTGACTTGACTTGACTTGACTTGACTTGACTTGACTTGACTTGACTTGACTTGACTTGACTTGACTTGACTTGACTTGACTTGACTTGACTTGACTTGACTTGACTTGACTTGACTTGACTTGACTTGACTTGACTTGACTTGACTTGACTTGACTTGACTTGACTTGACTTGACTTGACTTGACTTGACTTGACTTGACTTGACTTGACTTGACTTGACTTGACTTGACTTGACTTGACTTGACTTGACTTGACTTGACTTGACTTGACTTGACTTGACTTGACTTGACTTGACTTGACTTGACTTGACTTGACTTGACTTGACTTGACTTGACTTGACTTGACTTGACTTGACTTGACTTGACTTGACTTGACTTGACTTGACTTGACTTGACTTGACTTGACTTGACTTGACTTGACTTGACTTGACTTGACTTGACTTGACTTGACTTGACTTGACTTGACTTGACTTGACTTGACTTGACTTGACTTGACTTGACTTGACTTGACTTGACTTGACTTGACTTGACTTGACTTGACTTGACTTGACTTGACTTGACTTGACTTGACTTGACTTGACTTGACTTGACTTGACTTGACTTGACTTGACTTGACTTGACTTGACTTGACTTGACTTGACTTGACTTGACTTGACTTGACTTGACTTGACTTGACTTGACTTGACTTGACTTGACTTGACTTGACTTGACTTGACTTGACTTGACTTGACTTGACTTGACTTGACTTGACTTGACTTGACTTGACTTGACTTGACTTGACTTGACTTGACTTGACTTGACTTGACTTGACTTGACTTGACTTGACTTGACTTGACTTGACTTGACTTGACTTGACTTGACTTGACTTGACTTGACTTGACTTGACTTGACTTGACTTGACTTGACTTGACTTGACTTGACTTGACTTGACTTGACTTGACTTGACTTGACTTGACTTGACTTGACTTGACTTGACTTGACTTGACTTGACTTGACTTGACTTGACTTGACTTGACTTGACTTGACTTGACTTGACTTGACTTGACTTGACTTGACTTGACTTGACTTGACTTGACTTGACTTGACTTGACTTGACTTGACTTGACTTGACTTGACTTGACTTGACTTGACTTGACTTGACTTGACTTGACTTGACTTGACTTGACTTGACTTGACTTGACTTGACTTGACTTGACTTGACTTGACTTGACTTGACTTGACTTGACTTGACTTGACTTGACTTGACTTGACTTGACTTGACTTGACTTGACTTGACTTGACTTGACTTGACTTGACTTGACTTGACTTGACTTGACTTGACTTGACTTGACTTGACTTGACTTGACTTGACTTGACTTGACTTGACTTGACTTGACTTGACTTGACTTGACTTGACTTGACTTGACTTGACTTGACTTGACTTGACTTGACTTGACTTGACTTGACTTGACTTGACTTGACTTGACTTGACTTGACTTGACTTGACTTGACTTGACTTGACTTGACTTGACTTGACTTGACTTGACTTGACTTGACTTGACTTGACTTGACTTGACTTGACTTGACTTGACTTGACTTGACTTGACTTGACTTGACTTGACTTGACTTGACTTGACTTGACTTGACTTGACTTGACTTGACTTGACTTGACTTGACTTGACTTGACTTGACTTGACTTGACTTGACTTGACTTGACTTGACTTGACTTGACTTGACTTGACTTGACTTGACTTGACTTGACTTGACTTGACTTGACTTGACTTGACTTGACTTGACTTGACTTGACTTGACTTGACTTGACTTGACTTGACTTGACTTGACTTGACTTGACTTGACTTGACTTGACTTGACTTGACTTGACTTGACTTGACTTGACTTGACTTGACTTGACTTGACTTGACTTGACTTGACTTGACTTGACTTGACTTGACTTGACTTGACTTGACTTGACTTGACTTGACTTGACTTGACTTGACTTGACTTGACTTGACTTGACTTGACTTGACTTGACTTGACTTGACTTGACTTGACTTGACTTGACTTGACTTGACTTGACTTGACTTGACTTGACTTGACTTGACTTGACTTGACTTGACTTGACTTGACTTGACTTGACTTGACTTGACTTGACTTGACTTGACTTGACTTGACTTGACTTGACTTGACTTGACTTGACTTGACTTGACTTGACTTGACTTGACTTGACTTGACTTGACTTGACTTGACTTGACTTGACTTGACTTGACTTGACTTGACTTGACTTGACTTGACTTGACTTGACTTGACTTGACTTGACTTGACTTGACTTGACTTGACTTGACTTGACTTGACTTGACTTGACTTGACTTGACTTGACTTGACTTGACTTGACTTGACTTGACTTGACTTGACTTGACTTGACTTGACTTGACTTGACTTGACTTGACTTGACTTGACTTGACTTGACTTGACTTGACTTGACTTGACTTGACTTGACTTGACTTGACTTGACTTGACTTGACTTGACTTGACTTGACTTGACTTGGACTTGACTTGACTTGACTTGACTTGACTTGACTTGACTTGACTTGACTTGACTTGACTTGACTTGACTTGACTTGACTTGACTTGACTTGACTTGACTTGACTTGACTTGACTTGACTTGACTTGACTTGACTTGACTTGACTTGACTTGACTTGACTTGACTTGACTTGACTTGACTTGACTTGACTTGACTTGACTTGACTTGACTTGACTTGACTTGACTTGACTTGACTTGACTTGACTTGACTTGACTTGACTTGACTTGACTTGACTTGACTTGACTTGACTTGACTTGACTTGACTTGACTTGACTTGACTTGACTTGACTTGACTTGACTTGACTTGACTTGACTTGACTTGACTTGACTTGACTTGACTTGACTTGACTTGACTTGACTTGACTTGACTTGACTTGACTTGACTTGACTTGACTTGACTTGACTTGACTTGACTTGACTTGACTTGACTTGACTTGACTTGACTTGACTTGACTTGACTTGACTTGACTTGACTTGACTTGACTTGACTTGACTTGACTTGACTTGACTTGACTTGACTTGACTTGACTTGACTTGACTTGACTTGACTTGACTTGACTTGACTTGACTTGACTTGACTTGACTTGACTTGACTTGACTTGACTTGACTTGACTTGACTTGACTTGACTTGACTTGACTTGACTTGACTTGACTTGACTTGACTTGACTTGACTTGACTTGACTTGACTTGACTTGACTTGACTTGACTTGACTTGACTTGACTTGACTTGACTTGACTTGACTTGACTTGACTTGACTTGACTTGACTTGACTTGACTTGACTTGACTTGACTTGACTTGACTTGACTTGACTTGACTTGACTTGACTTGACTTGACTTGACTTGACTTGACTTGACTTGACTTGACTTGACTTGACTTGACTTGACTTGACTTGACTTGACTTGACTTGACTTGACTTGACTTGACTTGACTTGACTTGACTTGACTTGACTTGACTTGACTTGACTTGACTTGACTTGACTTGACTTGACTTGACTTGACTTGACTTGACTTGACTTGACTTGACTTGACTTGACTTGACTTGACTTGACTTGACTTGACTTGACTTGACTTGACTTGACTTGACTTGACTTGACTTGACTTGACTTGACTTGACTTGACTTGACTTGACTTGACTTGACTTGACTTGACTTGACTTGACTTGACTTGACTTGACTTGACTTGACTTGACTTGACTTGACTTGACTTGACTTGACTTGACTTGACTTGACTTGACTTGACTTGACTTGACTTGACTTGACTTGACTTGACTTGACTTGACTTGACTTGACTTGACTTGACTTGACTTGACTTGACTTGACTTGACTTGACTTGACTTGACTTGACTTGACTTGACTTGACTTGACTTGACTTGACTTGACTTGACTTGACTTGACTTGACTTGACTTGACTTGACTTGACTTGACTTGACTTGACTTGACTTGACTTGACTTGACTTGACTTGACTTGACTTGACTTGACTTGACTTGACTTGACTTGACTTGACTTGACTTGACTTGACTTGACTTGACTTGACTTGACTTGACTTGACTTGACTTGACTTGACTTGACTTGACTTGACTTGACTTGACTTGACTTGACTTGACTTGACTTGACTTGACTTGACTTGACTTGACTTGACTTGACTTGACTTGACTTGACTTGACTTGACTTGACTTGACTTGACTTGACTTGACTTGACTTGACTTGACTTGACTTGACTTGACTTGACTTGACTTGACTTGACTTGACTTGACTTGACTTGACTTGACTTGACTTGACTTGACTTGACTTGACTTGACTTGACTTGACTTGACTTGACTTGACTTGACTTGACTTGACTTGACTTGACTTGACTTGACTTGACTTGACTTGACTTGACTTGACTTGACTTGACTTGACTTGACTTGACTTGACTTGACTTGACTTGACTTGACTTGACTTGACTTGACTTGACTTGACTTGACTTGACTTGACTTGACTTGACTTGACTTGACTTGACTTGACTTGACTTGACTTGACTTGACTTGACTTGACTTGACTTGACTTGACTTGACTTGACTTGACTTGACTTGACTTGACTTGACTTGACTTGACTTGACTTGACTTGACTTGACTTGACTTGACTTGACTTGACTTGACTTGACTTGACTTGACTTGACTTGACTTGACTTGACTTGACTTGACTTGACTCGACTTGACTTGACTTGACTTGACTTGACTTGACTCGACTTGACTTGACTTGACTTGACTTGACTTGACTTGACTTGACTTGACTTGACTTGACTTGACTTGACTTGACTTGACTTGACTTGACTTGACTTGACTTGACTTGACTTGACTTGACTTGACTTGACTTGACTTGACTTGACTTGACTTGACTTGACTTGACTTGACTTGACTTGACTTGACTTGACTTGACTTGACTTGACTTGACTTGACTTGACTTGACTTGACTTGACTTGACTTGACTTGACTTGACTTGACTTGACTTGACTTGACTTGACTTGACTTGACTTGACTTGACTTGACTTGACTTGACTTGACTTGACTTGACTTGACTTGACTTGACTTGACTTGACTTGACTTGACTTGACTTGACTTGACTTGACTTGACTTGACTTGACTTGACTTGACTTGACTTGACTTGACTTGACTTGACTTGACTTGACTTGACTTGACTTGACTTGACTTGACTTGACTTGACTTGACTTGACTTGACTTGACTTGACTTGACTTGACTTGACTTGACTTGACTTGACTTGACTTGACTTGACTTGACTTGACTTGACTTGACTTGACTTGACTTGACTTGACTTGACTTGACTTGACTTGACTTGACTTGACTTGACTTGACTTGACTTGACTTGACTTGACTTGACTTGACTTGACTTGACTTGACTTGACTTGACTTGACTTGACTTGACTTGACTTGACTTGACTTGACTTGACTTGACTTGACTTGACTTGACTTGACTTGACTTGACTTGACTTGACTTGACTTGACTTGACTTGACTTGACTTGACTTGACTTGACTTGACTTGACTTGACTTGACTTGACTTGACTTGACTTGACTTGACTTGACTGACTTGACTTGACTTGACTTGACTTGACTTGACTTGACTTGACTTGACTTGACTTGACTTGACTTGACTTGACTTGACTTGACTTGACTTGACTTGACTTGACTTGACTTGACTTGACTTGACTTGACTTGACTTGACTTGACTTGACTTGACTTGACTTGACTTGACTTGACTTGACTTGACTTGACTTGACTTGACTTGACTTGACTTGACTTGACTTGACTTGACTTGACTTGACTTGACTTGACTTGACTTGACTTGACTTGACTTGACTTGACTTGACTTGACTTGACTTGACTTGACTTGACTTGACTTGACTTGACTTGACTTGACTTGACTTGACTTGACTTGACTTGACTTGACTTGACTTGACTTGACTTGACTTGACTTGACTTGACTTGACTTGACTTGACTTGACTTGACTTGACTTGACTTGACTTGACTTGACTTGACTTGACTTGACTTGACTTGACTTGACTTGACTTGACTTGACTTGACTTGACTTGACTTGACTTGACTTGACTTGACTTGACTTGACTTGACTTGACTTGACTTGACTTGACTTGACTTGACTTGACTTGACTTGACTTGACTTGACTTGACTTGACTTGACTTGACTTGACTTGACTTGACTTGACTTGACTTGACTTGACTTGACTTGACTTGACTTGACTTGACTTGACTTGACTTGACTTGACTTGACTTGACTTGACTTGACTTGACTTGACTTGACTTGACTTGACTTGACTTGACTTGACTTGACTTGACTTGACTTGACTTGACTTGACTTGACTTGACTTGACTTGACTTGACTTGACTTGACTTGACTTGACTTGACTTGACTTGACTTGACTTGACTTGACTTGACTTGACTTGACTTGACTTGACTTGACTTGACTTGACTTGACTTGACTTGACTTGACTTGACTTGACTTGACTTGACTTGACTTGACTTGACTTGACTTGACTTGACTTGACTTGACTTGACTTGACTTGACTTGACTTGACTTGACTTGACTTGACTTGACTTGACTTGACTTGACTTGACTTGACTTGACTTGACTTGACTTGACTTGACTTGACTTGACTTGACTTGACTTGACTTGACTTGACTTGACTTGACTTGACTTGACTTGACTTGACTTGACTTGACTTGACTTGACTTGACTTGACTTGACTTGACTTGACTTGACTTGACTTGACTTGACTTGACTTGACTTGACTTGACTTGACTTGACTTGACTTGACTTGACTTGACTTGACTTGACTTGACTTGACTTGACTTGACTTGACTTGACTTGACTTGACTTGACTTGACTTGACTTGACTTGACTTGACTTGACTTGACTTGACTTGACTTGACTTGACTTGACTTGACTTGACTTGACTTGACTTGACTTGACTTGACTTGACTTGACTTGACTTGACTTGACTTGACTTGACTTGACTTGACTTGACTTGACTTGACTTGACTTGACTTGACTTGACTTGACTTGACTTGACTTGACTTGACTTGACTTGACTTGACTTGACTTGACTTGACTTGACTTGACTTGACTTGACTTGACTTGACTTGACTTGACTTGACTTGACTTGACTTGACTTGACTTGACTTGACTTGACTTGACTTGACTTGACTTGACTTGACTTGACTTGACTTGACTTGACTTGACTTGACTTGACTTGACTTGACTTGACTTGACTTGACTTGACTTGACTTGACTTGACTTGACTTGACTTGACTTGACTTGACTTGACTTGACTTGACTTGACTTGACTTGACTTGACTTGACTTGACTTGACTTGACTTGACTTGACTTGACTTGACTTGACTTGACTTGACTTGACTTGACTTGACTTGACTTGACTTGACTTGACTTGACTTGACTTGACTTGACTTGACTTGACTTGACTTGACTTGACTTGACTTGACTTGACTTGACTTGACTTGACTTGACTTGACTTGACTTGACTTGACTTGACTTGACTTGACTTGACTTGACTTGACTTGACTTGACTTGACTTGACTTGACTTGACTTGACTTGACTTGACTTGACTTGACTTGACTTGACTTGACTTGACTTGACTTGACTTGACTTGACTTGACTTGACTTGACTTGACTTGACTTGACTTGACTTGACTTGACTTGACTTGACTTGACTTGACTTGACTTGACTTGACTTGACTTGACTTGACTTGACTTGACTTGACTTGACTTGACTTGACTTGACTTGACTTGACTTGACTTGACTTGACTTGACTTGACTTGACTTGACTTGACTTGACTTGACTTGACTTGACTTGACTTGACTTGACTTGACTTGACTTGACTTGACTTGACTTGACTTGACTTGACTTGACTTGACTTGACTTGACTTGACTTGACTTGACTTGACTTGACTTGACTTGACTTGACTTGACTTGACTTGACTTGACTTGACTTGACTTGACTTGACTTGACTTGACTTGACTTGACTTGACTTGACTTGACTTGACTTGACTTGACTTGACTTGACTTGACTTGACTTGACTTGACTTGACTTGACTTGACTTGACTTGACTTGACTTGACTTGACTTGACTTGACTTGACTTGACTTGACTTGACTTGACTTGACTTGACTTGACTTGACTTGACTTGACTTGACTTGACTTGACTTGACTTGACTTGACTTGACTTGACTTGACTTGACTTGACTTGACTTGACTTGACTTGACTTGACTTGACTTGACTTGACTTGACTTGACTTGACTTGACTTGACTTGACTTGACTTGACTTGACTTGACTTGACTTGACTTGACTTGACTTGACTTGACTTGACTTGACTTGACTTGACTTGACTTGACTTGACTTGACTTGACTTGACTTGACTTGACTTGACTTGACTTGACTTGACTTGACTTGACTTGACTTGACTTGACTTGACTTGACTTGACTTGACTTGACTTGACTTGACTTGACTTGACTTGACTTGACTTGACTTGACTTGACTTGACTTGACTTGACTTGACTTGACTTGACTTGACTTGACTTGACTTGACTTGACTTGACTTGACTTGACTTGACTTGACTTGACTTGACTTGACTTGACTTGACTTGACTTGACTTGACTTGACTTGACTTGACTTGACTTGACTTGACTTGACTTGACTTGACTTGACTTGACTTGACTTGACTTGACTTGACTTGACTTGACTTGACTTGACTTGACTTGACTTGACTTGACTTGACTTGACTTGACTTGACTTGACTTGACTTGACTTGACTTGACTTGACTTGACTTGACTTGACTTGACTTGACTTGACTTGACTTGACTTGACTTGACTTGACTTGACTTGACTTGACTTGACTTGACTTGACTTGACTTGACTTGACTTGACTTGACTTGACTTGACTTGACTTGACTTGACTTGACTTGACTTGACTTGACTTGACTTGACTTGACTTGACTTGACTTGACTTGACTTGACTTGACTTGACTTGACTTGACTTGACTTGACTTGACTTGACTTGACTTGACTTGACTTGACTTGACTTGACTTGACTTGACTTGACTTGACTTGACTTGACTTGACTTGACTTGACTTGACTTGACTTGACTTGACTTGACTTGACTTGACTTGACTTGACTTGACTTGACTTGACTTGACTTGACTTGACTTGACTTGACTTGACTTGACTTGACTTGACTTGACTTGACTTGACTTGACTTGACTTGACTTGACTTGACTTGACTTGACTTGACTTGACTTGACTTGACTTGACTTGACTTGACTTGACTTGACTTGACTTGACTTGACTTGACTTGACTTGACTTGACTTGACTTGACTTGACTTGACTTGACTTGACTTGACTTGACTTGACTTGACTTGACTTGACTTGACTTGACTTGACTTGACTTGACTTGACTTGACTTGACTTGACTTGACTTGACTTGACTTGACTTGACTTGACTTGACTTGACTTGACTTGACTTGACTTGACTTGACTTGACTTGACTTGACTTGACTTGACTTGACTTGACTTGACTTGACTTGACTTGACTTGACTTGACTTGACTTGACTTGACTTGACTTGACTTGACTTGACTTGACTTGACTTGACTTGACTTGACTTGACTTGACTTGACTTGACTTGACTTGACTTGACTTGACTTGACTTGACTTGACTTGACTTGACTTGACTTGACTTGACTTGACTTGACTTGACTTGACTTGACTTGACTTGACTTGACTTGACTTGACTTGACTTGACTTGACTTGACTTGACTTGACTTGACTTGACTTGACTTGACTTGACTTGACTTGACTTGACTTGACTTGACTTGACTTGACTTGACTTGACTTGACTTGACTTGACTTGACTTGACTTGACTTGACTTGACTTGACTTGACTTGACTTGACTTGACTTGACTTGACTTGACTTGACTTGACTTGACTTGACTTGACTTGACTTGACTTGACTTGACTTGACTTGACTTGACTTGACTTGACTTGACTTGACTTGACTTGACTTGACTTGACTTGACTTGACTTGACTTGACTTGACTTGACTTGACTTGACTTGACTTGACTTGACTTGACTTGACTTGACTTGACTTGACTTGACTTGACTTGACTTGACTTGACTTGACTTGACTTGACTTGACTTGACTTGACTTGACTTGACTTGACTTGACTTGACTTGACTTGACTTGACTTGACTTGACTTGACTTGACTTGACTTGACTTGACTTGACTTGACTTGACTTGACTTGACTTGACTTGACTTGACTTGACTTGACTTGACTTGACTTGACTTGACTTGACTTGACTTGACTTGACTTGACTTGACTTGACTTGACTTGACTTGACTTGACTTGACTTGACTTGACTTGACTTGACTTGACTTGACTTGACTTGACTTGACTTGACTTGACTTGACTTGACTTGACTTGACTTGACTTGACTTGACTTGACTTGACTTGACTTGACTTGACTTGACTTGACTTGACTTGACTTGACTTGACTTGACTTGACTTGACTTGACTTGACTTGACTTGACTTGACTTGACTTGACTTGACTTGACTTGACTTGACTTGACTTGACTTGACTTGACTTGACTTGACTTGACTTGACTTGACTTGACTTGACTTGACTTGACTTGACTTGACTTGACTTGACTTGACTTGACTTGACTTGACTTGACTTGACTTGACTTGACTTGACTTGACTTGACTTGACTTGACTTGACTTGACTTGACTTGACTTGACTTGACTTGACTTGACTTGACTTGACTTGACTTGACTTGACTTGACTTGACTTGACTTGACTTGACTTGACTTGACTTGACTTGACTTGACTTGACTTGACTTGACTTGACTTGACTTGACTTGACTTGACTTGACTTGACTTGACTTGACTTGACTTGACTTGACTTGACTTGACTTGACTTGACTTGACTTGACTTGACTTGACTTGACTTGACTTGACTTGACTTGACTTGACTTGACTTGACTTGACTTGACTTGACTTGACTTGACTTGACTTGACTTGACTTGACTTGACTTGACTTGACTTGACTTGACTTGACTTGACTTGACTTGACTTGACTTGACTTGACTTGACTTGACTTGACTTGACTTGACTTGACTTGACTTGACTTGACTTGACTTGACTTGACTTGACTTGACTTGACTTGACTTGACTTGACTTGACTTGACTTGACTTGACTTGACTTGACTTGACTTGACTTGACTTGACTTGACTTGACTTGACTTGACTTGACTTGACTTGACTTGACTTGACTTGACTTGACTTGACTTGACTTGACTTGACTTGACTTGACTTGACTTGACTTGACTTGACTTGACTTGACTTGACTTGACTTGACTTGACTTGACTTGACTTGACTTGACTTGACTTGACTTGACTTGACTTGACTTGACTTGACTTGACTTGACTTGACTTGACTTGACTTGACTTGACTTGACTTGACTTGACTTGACTTGACTTGACTTGACTTGACTTGACTTGACTTGACTTGACTTGACTTGACTTGACTTGACTTGACTTGACTTGACTTGACTTGACTTGACTTGACTTGACTTGACTTGACTTGACTTGACTTGACTTGACTTGACTTGACTTGACTTGACTTGACTTGACTTGACTTGACTTGACTTGACTTGACTTGACTTGACTTGACTTGACTTGACTTGACTTGACTTGACTTGACTTGACTTGACTTGACTTGACTTGACTTGACTTGACTTGACTTGACTTGACTTGACTTGACTTGACTTGACTTGACTTGACTTGACTTGACTTGACTTGACTTGACTTGACTTGACTTGACTTGACTTGACTTGACTTGACTTGACTTGACTTGACTTGACTTGACTTGACTTGACTTGACTTGACTTGACTTGACTTGACTTGACTTGACTTGACTTGACTTGACTTGACTTGACTTGACTTGACTTGACTTGACTTGACTTGACTTGACTTGACTTGACTTGACTTGACTTGACTTGACTTGACTTGACTTGACTTGACTTGACTTGACTTGACTTGACTTGACTTGACTTGACTTGACTTGACTTGACTTGACTTGACTTGACTTGACTTGACTTGACTTGACTTGACTTGACTTGACTTGACTTGACTTGACTTGACTTGACTTGACTTGACTTGACTTGACTTGACTTGACTTGACTTGACTTGACTTGACTTGACTTGACTTGACTTGACTTGACTTGACTTGACTTGACTTGACTTGACTTGACTTGACTTGACTTGACTTGACTTGACTTGACTTGACTTGACTTGACTTGACTTGACTTGACTTGACTTGACTTGACTTGACTTGACTTGACTTGACTTGACTTGACTTGACTTGACTTGACTTGACTTGACTTGACTTGACTTGACTTGACTTGACTTGACTTGACTTGACTTGACTTGACTTGACTTGACTTGACTTGACTTGACTTGACTTGACTTGACTTGACTTGACTTGACTTGACTTGACTTGACTTGACTTGACTTGACTTGACTTGACTTGACTTGACTTGACTTGACTTGACTTGACTTGACTTGACTTGACTTGACTTGACTTGACTTGACTTGACTTGACTTGACTTGACTTGACTTGACTTGACTTGACTTGACTTGACTTGACTTGACTTGACTTGACTTGACTTGACTTGACTTGACTTGACTTGACTTGACTTGACTTGACTTGACTTGACTTGACTTGACTTGACTTGACTTGACTTGACTTGACTTGACTTGACTTGACTTGACTTGACTTGACTTGACTTGACTTGACTTGACTTGACTTGACTTGACTTGACTTGACTTGACTTGACTTGACTTGACTTGACTTGACTTGACTTGACTTGACTTGACTTGACTTGACTTGACTTGACTTGACTTGACTTGACTTGACTTGACTTGACTTGACTTGACTTGACTTGACTTGACTTGACTTGACTTGACTTGACTTGACTTGACTTGACTTGACTTGACTTGACTTGACTTGACTTGACTTGACTTGACTTGACTTGACTTGACTTGACTTGACTTGACTTGACTTGACTTGACTTGACTTGACTTGACTTGACTTGACTTGACTTGACTTGACTTGACTTGACTTGACTTGACTTGACTTGACTTGACTTGACTTGACTTGACTTGACTTGACTTGACTTGACTTGACTTGACTTGACTTGACTTGACTTGACTTGACTTGACTTGACTTGACTTGACTTGACTTGACTTGACTTGACTTGACTTGACTTGACTTGACTTGACTTGACTTGACTTGACTTGACTTGACTTGACTTGACTTGACTTGACTTGACTTGACTTGACTTGACTTGACTTGACTTGACTTGACTTGACTTGACTTGACTTGACTTGACTTGACTTGACTTGACTTGACTTGACTTGACTTGACTTGACTTGACTTGACTTGACTTGACTTGACTTGACTTGACTTGACTTGACTTGACTTGACTTGACTTGACTTGACTTGACTTGACTTGACTTGACTTGACTTGACTTGACTTGACTTGACTTGACTTGACTTGACTTGACTTGACTTGACTTGACTTGACTTGACTTGACTTGACTTGACTTGACTTGACTTGACTTGACTTGACTTGACTTGACTTGACTTGACTTGACTTGACTTGACTTGACTTGACTTGACTTGACTTGACTTGACTTGACTTGACTTGACTTGACTTGACTTGACTTGACTTGACTTGACTTGACTTGACTTGACTTGACTTGACTTGACTTGACTTGACTTGACTTGACTTGACTTGACTTGACTTGACTTGACTTGACTTGACTTGACTTGACTTGACTTGACTTGACTTGACTTGACTTGACTTGACTTGACTTGACTTGACTTGACTTGACTTGACTTGACTTGACTTGACTTGACTTGACTTGACTTGACTTGACTTGACTTGACTTGACTTGACTTGACTTGACTTGACTTGACTTGACTTGACTTGACTTGACTTGACTTGACTTGACTTGACTTGACTTGACTTGACTTGACTTGACTTGACTTGACTTGACTTGACTTGACTTGACTTGACTTGACTTGACTTGACTTGACTTGACTTGACTTGACTTGACTTGACTTGACTTGACTTGACTTGACTTGACTTGACTTGACTTGACTTGACTTGACTTGACTTGACTTGACTTGACTTGACTTGACTTGACTTGACTTGACTTGACTTGACTTGACTTGACTTGACTTGACTTGACTTGACTTGACTTGACTTGACTTGACTTGACTTGACTTGACTTGACTTGACTTGACTTGACTTGACTTGACTTGACTTGACTTGACTTGACTTGACTTGACTTGACTTGACTTGACTTGACTTGACTTGACTTGACTTGACTTGACTTGACTTGACTTGACTTGACTTGACTTGACTTGACTTGACTTGACTTGACTTGACTTGACTTGACTTGACTTGACTTGACTTGACTTGACTTGACTTGACTTGACTTGACTTGACTTGACTTGACTTGACTTGACTTGACTTGACTTGACTTGACTTGACTTGACTTGACTTGACTTGACTTGACTTGACTTGACTTGACTTGACTTGACTTGACTTGACTTGACTTGACTTGACTTGACTTGACTTGACTTGACTTGACTTGACTTGACTTGACTTGACTTGACTTGACTTGACTTGACTTGACTTGACTTGACTTGACTTGACTTGACTTGACTTGACTTGACTTGACTTGACTTGACTTGACTTGACTTGACTTGACTTGACTTGACTTGACTTGACTTGACTTGACTTGACTTGACTTGACTTGACTTGACTTGACTTGACTTGACTTGACTTGACTTGACTTGACTTGACTTGACTTGACTTGACTTGACTTGACTTGACTTGACTTGACTTGACTTGACTTGACTTGACTTGACTTGACTTGACTTGACTTGACTTGACTTGACTTGACTTGACTTGACTTGACTTGACTTGACTTGACTTGACTTGACTTGACTTGACTTGACTTGACTTGACTTGACTTGACTTGACTTGACTTGACTTGACTTGACTTGACTTGACTTGACTTGACTTGACTTGACTTGACTTGACTTGACTTGACTTGACTTGACTTGACTTGACTTGACTTGACTTGACTTGACTTGACTTGACTTGACTTGACTTGACTTGACTTGACTTGACTTGACTTGACTTGACTTGACTTGACTTGACTTGACTTGACTTGACTTGACTTGACTTGACTTGACTTGACTTGACTTGACTTGACTTGACTTGACTTGACTTGACTTGACTTGACTTGACTTGACTTGACTTGACTTGACTTGACTTGACTTGACTTGACTTGACTTGACTTGACTTGACTTGACTTGACTTGACTTGACTTGACTTGACTTGACTTGACTTGACTTGACTTGACTTGACTTGACTTGACTTGACTTGACTTGACTTGACTTGACTTGACTTGACTTGACTTGACTTGACTTGACTTGACTTGACTTGACTTGACTTGACTTGACTTGACTTGACTTGACTTGACTTGACTTGACTTGACTTGACTTGACTTGACTTGACTTGACTTGACTTGACTTGACTTGACTTGACTTGACTTGACTTGACTTGACTTGACTTGACTTGACTTGACTTGACTTGACTTGACTTGACTTGACTTGACTTGACTTGACTTGACTTGACTTGACTTGACTTGACTTGACTTGACTTGACTTGACTTGACTTGACTTGACTTGACTTGACTTGACTTGACTTGACTTGACTTGACTTGACTTGACTTGACTTGACTTGACTTGACTTGACTTGACTTGACTTGACTTGACTTGACTTGACTTGACTTGACTTGACTTGACTTGACTTGACTTGACTTGACTTGACTTGACTTGACTTGACTTGACTTGACTTGACTTGACTTGACTTGACTTGACTTGACTTGACTTGACTTGACTTGACTTGACTTGACTTGACTTGACTTGACTTGACTTGACTTGACTTGACTTGACTTGACTTGACTTGACTTGACTTGACTTGACTTGACTTGACTTGACTTGACTTGACTTGACTTGACTTGACTTGACTTGACTTGACTTGACTTGACTTGACTTGACTTGACTTGACTTGACTTGACTTGACTTGACTTGACTTGACTTGACTTGACTTGACTTGACTTGACTTGACTTGACTTGACTTGACTTGACTTGACTTGACTTGACTTGACTTGACTTGACTTGACTTGACTTGACTTGACTTGACTTGACTTGACTTGACTTGACTTGACTTGACTTGACTTGACTTGACTTGACTTGACTTGACTTGACTTGACTTGACTTGACTTGACTTGACTTGACTTGACTTGACTTGACTTGACTTGACTTGACTTGACTTGACTTGACTTGACTTGACTTGACTTGACTTGACTTGACTTGACTTGACTTGACTTGACTTGACTTGACTTGACTTGACTTGACTTGACTTGACTTGACTTGACTTGACTTGACTTGACTTGACTTGACTTGACTTGACTTGACTTGACTTGACTTGACTTGACTTGACTTGACTTGACTTGACTTGACTTGACTTGACTTGACTTGACTTGACTTGACTTGACTTGACTTGACTTGACTTGACTTGACTTGACTTGACTTGACTTGACTTGACTTGACTTGACTTGACTTGACTTGACTTGACTTGACTTGACTTGACTTGACTTGACTTGACTTGACTTGACTTGACTTGACTTGACTTGACTTGACTTGACTTGACTTGACTTGACTTGACTTGACTTGACTTGACTTGACTTGACTTGACTTGACTTGACTTGACTTGACTTGACTTGACTTGACTTGACTTGACTTGACTTGACTTGACTTGACTTGACTTGACTTGACTTGACTTGACTTGACTTGACTTGACTTGACTTGACTTGACTTGACTTGACTTGACTTGACTTGACTTGACTTGACTTGACTTGACTTGACTTGACTTGACTTGACTTGACTTGACTTGACTTGACTTGACTTGACTTGACTTGACTTGACTTGACTTGACTTGACTTGACTTGACTTGACTTGACTTGACTTGACTTGACTTGACTTGACTTGACTTGACTTGACTTGACTTGACTTGACTTGACTTGACTTGACTTGACTTGACTTGACTTGACTTGACTTGACTTGACTTGACTTGACTTGACTTGACTTGACTTGACTTGACTTGACTTGACTTGACTTGACTTGACTTGACTTGACTTGACTTGACTTGACTTGACTTGACTTGACTTGACTTGACTTGACTTGACTTGACTTGACTTGACTTGACTTGACTTGACTTGACTTGACTTGACTTGACTTGACTTGACTTGACTTGACTTGACTTGACTTGACTTGACTTGACTTGACTTGACTTGACTTGACTTGACTTGACTTGACTTGACTTGACTTGACTTGACTTGACTTGACTTGACTTGACTTGACTTGACTTGACTTGACTTGACTTGACTTGACTTGACTTGACTTGACTTGACTTGACTTGACTTGACTTGACTTGACTTGACTTGACTTGACTTGACTTGACTTGACTTGACTTGACTTGACTTGACTTGACTTGACTTGACTTGACTTGACTTGACTTGACTTGACTTGACTTGACTTGACTTGACTTGACTTGACTTGACTTGACTTGACTTGACTTGACTTGACTTGACTTGACTTGACTTGACTTGACTTGACTTGACTTGACTTGACTTGACTTGACTTGACTTGACTTGACTTGACTTGACTTGACTTGACTTGACTTGACTTGACTTGACTTGACTTGACTTGACTTGACTTGACTTGACTTGACTTGACTTGACTTGACTTGACTTGACTTGACTTGACTTGACTTGACTTGACTTGACTTGACTTGACTTGACTTGACTTGACTTGACTTGACTTGACTTGACTTGACTTGACTTGACTTGACTTGACTTGACTTGACTTGACTTGACTTGACTTGACTTGACTTGACTTGACTTGACTTGACTTGACTTGACTTGACTTGACTTGACTTGACTTGACTTGACTTGACTTGACTTGACTTGACTTGACTTGACTTGACTTGACTTGACTTGACTTGACTTGACTTGACTTGACTTGACTTGACTTGACTTGACTTGACTTGACTTGACTTGACTTGACTTGACTTGACTTGACTTGACTTGACTTGACTTGACTTGACTTGACTTGACTTGACTTGACTTGACTTGACTTGACTTGACTTGACTTGACTTGACTTGACTTGACTTGACTTGACTTGACTTGACTTGACTTGACTTGACTTGACTTGACTTGACTTGACTTGACTTGACTTGACTTGACTTGACTTGACTTGACTTGACTTGACTTGACTTGACTTGACTTGACTTGACTTGACTTGACTTGACTTGACTTGACTTGACTTGACTTGACTTGACTTGACTTGACTTGACTTGACTTGACTTGACTTGACTTGACTTGACTTGACTTGACTTGACTTGACTTGACTTGACTTGACTTGACTTGACTTGACTTGACTTGACTTGACTTGACTTGACTTGACTTGACTTGACTTGACTTGACTTGACTTGACTTGACTTGACTTGACTTGACTTGACTTGACTTGACTTGACTTGACTTGACTTGACTTGACTTGACTTGACTTGACTTGACTTGACTTGACTTGACTTGACTTGACTTGACTTGACTTGACTTGACTTGACTTGACTTGACTTGACTTGACTTGACTTGACTTGACTTGACTTGACTTGACTTGACTTGACTTGACTTGACTTGACTTGACTTGACTTGACTTGACTTGACTTGACTTGACTTGACTTGACTTGACTTGACTTGACTTGACTTGACTTGACTTGACTTGACTTGACTTGACTTGACTTGACTTGACTTGACTTGACTTGACTTGACTTGACTTGACTTGACTTGACTTGACTTGACTTGACTTGACTTGACTTGACTTGACTTGACTTGACTTGACTTGACTTGACTTGACTTGACTTGACTTGACTTGACTTGACTTGACTTGACTTGACTTGACTTGACTTGACTTGACTTGACTTGACTTGACTTGACTTGACTTGACTTGACTTGACTTGACTTGACTTGACTTGACTTGACTTGACTTGACTTGACTTGACTTGACTTGACTTGACTTGACTTGACTTGACTTGACTTGACTTGACTTGACTTGACTTGACTTGACTTGACTTGACTTGACTTGACTTGACTTGACTTGACTTGACTTGACTTGACTTGACTTGACTTGACTTGACTTGACTTGACTTGACTTGACTTGACTTGACTTGACTTGACTTGACTTGACTTGACTTGACTTGACTTGACTTGACTTGACTTGACTTGACTTGACTTGACTTGACTTGACTTGACTTGACTTGACTTGACTTGACTTGACTTGACTTGACTTGACTTGACTTGACTTGACTTGACTTGACTTGACTTGACTTGACTTGACTTGACTTGACTTGACTTGACTTGACTTGACTTGACTTGACTTGACTTGACTTGACTTGACTTGACTTGACTTGACTTGACTTGACTTGACTTGACTTGACTTGACTTGACTTGACTTGACTTGACTTGACTTGACTTGACTTGACTTGACTTGACTTGACTTGACTTGACTTGACTTGACTTGACTTGACTTGACTTGACTTGACTTGACTTGACTTGACTTGACTTGACTTGACTTGACTTGACTTGACTTGACTTGACTTGACTTGACTTGACTTGACTTGACTTGACTTGACTTGACTTGACTTGACTTGACTTGACTTGACTTGACTTGACTTGACTTGACTTGACTTGACTTGACTTGACTTGACTTGACTTGACTTGACTTGACTTGACTTGACTTGACTTGACTTGACTTGACTTGACTTGACTTGACTTACTTGACTTGACTTGACTTGACTTGACTTGACTTGACTTACTTGACTTGACTTGACTTGACTTGACTTGACTTGACTTGACTTGACTTGACTTGACTTGACTTGACTTGACTTGACTTGACTTGACTTGACTTGACTTGACTTGACTTGACTTGACTTGACTTGACTTGACTTGACTTGACTTGACTTGACTTGACTTGACTTGACTTGACTTGACTTGACTTGACTTGACTTGACTTGACTTGACTTGACTTGACTTGACTTGACTTGACTTGACTTGACTTGACTTGACTTGACTTGACTTGACTTGACTTGACTTGACTTGACTTGACTTGACTTGACTTGACTTGACTTGACTTGACTTGACTTGACTTGACTTGACTTGACTTGACTTGACTTGACTTGACTTGACTTGACTTGACTTGACTTGACTTGACTTGACTTGACTTGACTTGACTTGACTTGACTTGACTTGACTTGACTTGACTTGACTTGACTTGACTTGACTTGACTTGACTTGACTTGACTTGACTTGACTTGACTTGACTTGACTTGACTTGACTTGACTTGACTTGACTTGACTTGACTTGACTTGACTTGACTTGACTTGACTTGACTTGACTTGACTTGACTTGACTTGACTTGACTTGACTTGACTTGACTTGACTTGACTTGACTTGACTTGACTTGACTTGACTTGACTTGACTTGACTTGACTTGACTTGACTTGACTTGACTTGACTTGACTTGACTTGACTTGACTTGACTTGACTTGACTTGACTTGACTTGACTTGACTTGACTTGACTTGACTTGACTTGACTTGACTTGACTTGACTTGACTTGACTTGACTTGACTTGACTTGACTTGACTTGACTTGACTTGACTTGACTTGACTTGACTTGACTTGACTTGACTTGACTTGACTTGACTTGACTTGACTTGACTTGACTTGACTTGACTTGACTTGACTTGACTTGACTTGACTTGACTTGACTTGACTTGACTTGACTTGACTTGACTTGACTTGACTTGACTTGACTTGACTTGACTTGACTTGACTTGACTTGACTTGACTTGACTTGACTTGACTTGACTTGACTTGACTTGACTTGACTTGACTTGACTTGACTTGACTTGACTTGACTTGACTTGACTTGACTTGACTTGACTTGACTTGACTTGACTTGACTTGACTTGACTTGACTTGACTTGACTTGACTTGACTTGACTTGACTTGACTTGACTTGACTTGACTTGACTTGACTTGACTTGACTTGACTTGACTTGACTTGACTTGACTTGACTTGACTTGACTTGACTTGACTTGACTTGACTTGACTTGACTTGACTTGACTTGACTTGACTTGACTTGACTTGACTTGACTTGACTTGACTTGACTTGACTTGACTTGACTTGACTTGACTTGACTTGACTTGACTTGACTTGACTTGACTTGACTTGACTTGACTTGACTTGACTTGACTTGACTTGACTTGACTTGACTTGACTTGACTTGACTTGACTTGACTTGACTTGACTTGACTTGACTTGACTTGACTTGACTTGACTTGACTTGACTTGACTTGACTTGACTTGACTTGACTTGACTTGACTTGACTTGACTTGACTTGACTTGACTTGACTTGACTTGACTTGACTTGACTTGACTTGACTTGACTTGACTTGACTTGACTTGACTTGACTTGACTTGACTTGACTTGACTTGACTTGACTTGACTTGACTTGACTTGACTTGACTTGACTTGACTTGACTTGACTTGACTTGACTTGACTTGACTTGACTTGACTTGACTTGACTTGACTTGACTTGACTTGACTTGACTTGACTTGACTTGACTTGACTTGACTTGACTTGACTTGACTTGACTTGACTTGACTTGACTTGACTTGACTTGACTTGACTTGACTTGACTTGACTTGACTTGACTTGACTTGACTTGACTTGACTTGACTTGACTTGACTTGACTTGACTTGACTTGACTTGACTTGACTTGACTTGACTTGACTTGACTTGACTTGACTTGACTTGACTTGACTTGACTTGACTTGACTTGACTTGACTTGACTTGACTTGACTTGACTTGACTTGACTTGACTTGACTTGACTTGACTTGACTTGACTTGACTTGACTTGACTTGACTTGACTTGACTTGACTTGACTTGACTTGACTTGACTTGACTTGACTTGACTTGACTTGACTTGACTTGACTTGACTTGACTTGACTTGACTTGACTTGACTTGACTTGACTTGACTTGACTTGACTTGACTTGACTTGACTTGACTTGACTTGACTTGACTTGACTTGACTTGACTTGACTTGACTTGACTTGACTTGACTTGACTTGACTTGACTTGACTTGACTTGACTTGACTTGACTTGACTTGACTTGACTTGACTTGACTTGACTTGACTTGACTTGACTTGACTTGACTTGACTTGACTTGACTTGACTTGACTTGACTTGACTTGACTTGACTTGACTTGACTTGACTTGACTTGACTTGACTTGACTTGACTTGACTTGACTTGACTTGACTTGACTTGACTTGACTTGACTTGACTTGACTTGACTTGACTTGACTTGACTTGACTTGACTTGACTTGACTTGACTTGACTTGACTTGACTTGACTTGACTTGACTTGACTTGACTTGACTTGACTTGACTTGACTTGACTTGACTTGACTTGACTTGACTTGACTTGACTTGACTTGACTTGACTTGACTTGACTTGACTTGACTTGACTTGACTTGACTTGACTTGACTTGACTTGACTTGACTTGACTTGACTTGACTTGACTTGACTTGACTTGACTTGACTTGACTTGACTTGACTTGACTTGACTTGACTTGACTTGACTTGACTTGACTTGACTTGACTTGACTTGACTTGACTTGACTTGACTTGACTTGACTTGACTTGACTTGACTTGACTTGACTTGACTTGACTTGACTTGACTTGACTTGACTTGACTTGACTTGACTTGACTTGACTTGACTTGACTTGACTTGACTTGACTTGACTTGACTTGACTTGACTTGACTTGACTTGACTTGACTTGACTTGACTTGACTTGACTTGACTTGACTTGACTTGACTTGACTTGACTTGACTTGACTTGACTTGACTTGACTTGACTTGACTTGACTTGACTTGACTTGACTTGACTTGACTTGACTTGACTTGACTTGACTTGACTTGACTTGACTTGACTTGACTTGACTTGACTTGACTTGACTTGACTTGACTTGACTTGACTTGACTTGACTTGACTTGACTTGACTTGACTTGACTTGACTTGACTTGACTTGACTTGACTTGACTTGACTTGACTTGACTTGACTTGACTTGACTTGACTTGACTTGACTTGACTTGACTTGACTTGACTTGACTTGACTTGACTTGACTTGACTTGACTTGACTTGACTTGACTTGACTTGACTTGACTTGACTTGACTTGACTTGACTTGACTTGACTTGACTTGACTTGACTTGACTTGACTTGACTTGACTTGACTTGACTTGACTTGACTTGACTTGACTTGACTTGACTTGACTTGACTTGACTTGACTTGACTTGACTTGACTTGACTTGACTTGACTTGACTTGACTTGACTTGACTTGACTTGACTTGACTTGACTTGACTTGACTTGACTTGACTTGACTTGACTTGACTTGACTTGACTTGACTTGACTTGACTTGACTTGACTTGACTTGACTTGACTTGACTTGACTTGACTTGACTTGACTTGACTTGACTTGACTTGACTTGACTTGACTTGACTTGACTTGACTTGACTTGACTTGACTTGACTTGACTTGACTTGACTTGACTTGACTTGACTTGACTTGACTTGACTTGACTTGACTTGACTTGACTTGACTTGACTTGACTTGACTTGACTTGACTTGACTTGACTTGACTTGACTTGACTTGACTTGACTTGACTTGACTTGACTTGACTTGACTTGACTTGACTTGACTTGACTTGACTTGACTTGACTTGACTTGACTTGACTTGACTTGACTTGACTTGACTTGACTTGACTTGACTTGACTTGACTTGACTTGACTTGACTTGACTTGACTTGACTTGACTTGACTTGACTTGACTTGACTTGACTTGACTTGACTTGACTTGACTTGACTTGACTTGACTTGACTTGACTTGACTTGACTTGACTTGACTTGACTTGACTTGACTTGACTTGACTTGACTTGACTTGACTTGACTTGACTTGACTTGACTTGACTTGACTTGACTTGACTTGACTTGACTTGACTTGACTTGACTTGACTTGACTTGACTTGACTTGACTTGACTTGACTTGACTTGACTTGACTTGACTTGACTTGACTTGACTTGACTTGACTTGACTTGACTTGACTTGACTTGACTTGACTTGACTTGACTTGACTTGACTTGACTTGACTTGACTTGACTTGACTTGACTTGACTTGACTTGACTTGACTTGACTTGACTTGACTTGACTTGACTTGACTTGACTTGACTTGACTTGACTTGACTTGACTTGACTTGACTTGACTTGACTTGACTTGACTTGACTTGACTTGACTTGACTTGACTTGACTTGACTTGACTTGACTTGACTTGACTTGACTTGACTTGACTTGACTTGACTTGACTTGACTTGACTTGACTTGACTTGACTTGACTTGACTTGACTTGACTTGACTTGACTTGACTTGACTTGACTTGACTTGACTTGACTTGACTTGACTTGACTTGACTTGACTTGACTTGACTTGACTTGACTTGACTTGACTTGACTTGACTTGACTTGACTTGACTTGACTTGACTTGACTTGACTTGACTTGACTTGACTTGACTTGACTTGACTTGACTTGACTTGACTTGACTTGACTTGACTTGACTTGACTTGACTTGACTTGACTTGACTTGACTTGACTTGACTTGACTTGACTTGACTTGACTTGACTTGACTTGACTTGACTTGACTTGACTTGACTTGACTTGACTTGACTTGACTTGACTTGACTTGACTTGACTTGACTTGACTTGACTTGACTTGACTTGACTTGACTTGACTTGACTTGACTTGACTTGACTTGACTTGACTTGACTTGACTTGACTTGACTTGACTTGACTTGACTTGACTTGACTTGACTTGACTTGACTTGACTTGACTTGACTTGACTTGACTTGACTTGACTTGACTTGACTTGACTTGACTTGACTTGACTTGACTTGACTTGACTTGACTTGACTTGACTTGACTTGACTTGACTTGACTTGACTTGACTTGACTTGACTTGACTTGACTTGACTTGACTTGACTTGACTTGACTTGACTTGACTTGACTTGACTTGACTTGACTTGACTTGACTTGACTTGACTTGACTTGACTTGACTTGACTTGACTTGACTTGACTTGACTTGACTTGACTTGACTTGACTTGACTTGACTTGACTTGACTTGACTTGACTTGACTTGACTTGACTTGACTTGACTTGACTTGACTTGACTTGACTTGACTTGACTTGACTTGACTTGACTTGACTTGACTTGACTTGACTTGACTTGACTTGACTTGACTTGACTTGACTTGACTTGACTTGACTTGACTTGACTTGACTTGACTTGACTTGACTTGACTTGACTTGACTTGACTTGACTTGACTTGACTTGACTTGACTTGACTTGACTTGACTTGACTTGACTTGACTTGACTTGACTTGACTTGACTTGACTTGACTTGACTTGACTTGACTTGACTTGACTTGACTTGACTTGACTTGACTTGACTTGACTTGACTTGACTTGACTTGACTTGACTTGACTTGACTTGACTTGACTTGACTTGACTTGACTTGACTTGACTTGACTTGACTTGACTTGACTTGACTTGACTTGACTTGACTTGACTTGACTTGACTTGACTTGACTTGACTTGACTTGACTTGACTTGACTTGACTTGACTTGACTTGACTTGACTTGACTTGACTTGACTTGACTTGACTTGACTTGACTTGACTTGACTTGACTTGACTTGACTTGACTTGACTTGACTTGACTTGACTTGACTTGACTTGACTTGACTTGACTTGACTTGACTTGACTTGACTTGACTTGACTTGACTTGACTTGACTTGACTTGACTTGACTTGACTTGACTTGACTTGACTTGACTTGACTTGACTTGACTTGACTTGACTTGACTTGACTTGACTTGACTTGACTTGACTTGACTTGACTTGACTTGACTTGACTTGACTTGACTTGACTTGACTTGACTTGACTTGACTTGACTTGACTTGACTTGACTTGACTTGACTTGACTTGACTTGACTTGACTTGACTTGACTTGACTTGACTTGACTTGACTTGACTTGACTTGACTTGACTTGACTTGACTTGACTTGACTTGACTTGACTTGACTTGACTTGACTTGACTTGACTTGACTTGACTTGACTTGACTTGACTTGACTTGACTTGACTTGACTTGACTTGACTTGACTTGACTTGACTTGACTTGACTTGACTTGACTTGACTTGACTTGACTTGACTTGACTTGACTTGACTTGACTTGACTTGACTTGACTTGACTTGACTTGACTTGACTTGACTTGACTTGACTTGACTTGACTTGACTTGACTTGACTTGACTTGACTTGACTTGACTTGACTTGACTTGACTTGACTTGACTTGACTTGACTTGACTTGACTTGACTTGACTTGACTTGACTTGACTTGACTTGACTTGACTTGACTTGACTTGACTTGACTTGACTTGACTTGACTTGACTTGACTTGACTTGACTTGACTTGACTTGACTTGACTTGACTTGACTTGACTTGACTTGACTTGACTTGACTTGACTTGACTTGACTTGACTTGACTTGACTTGACTTGACTTGACTTGACTTGACTTGACTTGACTTGACTTGACTTGACTTGACTTGACTTGACTTGACTTGACTTGACTTGACTTGACTTGACTTGACTTGACTTGACTTGACTTGACTTGACTTGACTTGACTTGACTTGACTTGACTTGACTTGACTTGACTTGACTTGACTTGACTTGACTTGACTTGACTTGACTTGACTTGACTTGACTTGACTTGACTTGACTTGACTTGACTTGACTTGACTTGACTTGACTTGACTTGACTTGACTTGACTTGACTTGACTTGACTTGACTTGACTTGACTTGACTTGACTTGACTTGACTTGACTTGACTTGACTTGACTTGACTTGACTTGACTTGACTTGACTTGACTTGACTTGACTTGACTTGACTTGACTTGACTTGACTTGACTTGACTTGACTTGACTTGACTTGACTTGACTTGACTTGACTTGACTTGACTTGACTTGACTTGACTTGACTTGACTTGACTTGACTTGACTTGACTTGACTTGACTTGACTTGACTTGACTTGACTTGACTTGACTTGACTTGACTTGACTTGACTTGACTTGACTTGACTTGACTTGACTTGACTTGACTTGACTTGACTTGACTTGACTTGACTTGACTTGACTTGACTTGACTTGACTTGACTTGACTTGACTTGACTTGACTTGACTTGACTTGACTTGACTTGACTTGACTTGACTTGACTTGACTTGACTTGACTTGACTTGACTTGACTTGACTTGACTTGACTTGACTTGACTTGACTTGACTTGACTTGACTTGACTTGACTTGACTTGACTTGACTTGACTTGACTTGACTTGACTTGACTTGACTTGACTTGACTTGACTTGACTTGACTTGACTTGACTTGACTTGACTTGACTTGACTTGACTTGACTTGACTTGACTTGACTTGACTTGACTTGACTTGACTTGACTTGACTTGACTTGACTTGACTTGACTTGACTTGACTTGACTTGACTTGACTTGACTTGACTTGACTTGACTTGACTTGACTTGACTTGACTTGACTTGACTTGACTTGACTTGACTTGACTTGACTTGACTTGACTTGACTTGACTTGACTTGACTTGACTTGACTTGACTTGACTTGACTTGACTTGACTTGACTTGACTTGACTTGACTTGACTTGACTTGACTTGACTTGACTTGACTTGACTTGACTTGACTTGACTTGACTTGACTTGACTTGACTTGACTTGACTTGACTTGACTTGACTTGACTTGACTTGACTTGACTTGACTTGACTTGACTTGACTTGACTTGACTTGACTTGACTTGACTTGACTTGACTTGACTTGACTTGACTTGACTTGACTTGACTTGACTTGACTTGACTTGACTTGACTTGACTTGACTTGACTTGACTTGACTTGACTTGACTTGACTTGACTTGACTTGACTTGACTTGACTTGACTTGACTTGACTTGACTTGACTTGACTTGACTTGACTTGACTTGACTTGACTTGACTTGACTTGACTTGACTTGACTTGACTTGACTTGACTTGACTTGACTTGACTTGACTTGACTTGACTTGACTTGACTTGACTTGACTTGACTTGACTTGACTTGACTTGACTTGACTTGACTTGACTTGACTTGACTTGACTTGACTTGACTTGACTTGACTTGACTTGACTTGACTTGACTTGACTTGACTTGACTTGACTTGACTTGACTTGACTTGACTTGACTTGACTTGACTTGACTTGACTTGACTTGACTTGACTTGACTTGACTTGACTTGACTTGACTTGACTTGACTTGACTTGACTTGACTTGACTTGACTTGACTTGACTTGACTTGACTTGACTTGACTTGACTTGACTTGACTTGACTTGACTTGACTTGACTTGACTTGACTTGACTTGACTTGACTTGACTTGACTTGACTTGACTTGACTTGACTTGACTTGACTTGACTTGACTTGACTTGACTTGACTTGACTTGACTTGACTTGACTTGACTTGACTTGACTTGACTTGACTTGACTTGACTTGACTTGACTTGACTTGACTTGACTTGACTTGACTTGACTTGACTTGACTTGACTTGACTTGACTTGACTTGACTTGACTTGACTTGACTTGACTTGACTTGACTTGACTTGACTTGACTTGACTTGACTTGACTTGACTTGACTTGACTTGACTTGACTTGACTTGACTTGACTTGACTTGACTTGACTTGACTTGACTTGACTTGACTTGACTTGACTTGACTTGACTTGACTTGACTTGACTTGACTTGACTTGACTTGACTTGACTTGACTTGACTTGACTTGACTTGACTTGACTTGACTTGACTTGACTTGACTTGACTTGACTTGACTTGACTTGACTTGACTTGACTTGACTTGACTTGACTTGACTTGACTTGACTTGACTTGACTTGACTTGACTTGACTTGACTTGACTTGACTTGACTTGACTTGACTTGACTTGACTTGACTTGACTTGACTTGACTTGACTTGACTTGACTTGACTTGACTTGACTTGACTTGACTTGACTTGACTTGACTTGACTTGACTTGACTTGACTTGACTTGACTTGACTTGACTTGACTTGACTTGACTTGACTTGACTTGACTTGACTTGACTTGACTTGACTTGACTTGACTTGACTTGACTTGACTTGACTTGACTTGACTTGACTTGACTTGACTTGACTTGACTTGACTTGACTTGACTTGACTTGACTTGACTTGACTTGACTTGACTTGACTTGACTTGACTTGACTTGACTTGACTTGACTTGACTTGACTTGACTTGACTTGACTTGACTTGACTTGACTTGACTTGACTTGACTTGACTTGACTTGACTTGACTTGACTTGACTTGACTTGACTTGACTTGACTTGACTTGACTTGACTTGACTTGACTTGACTTGACTTGACTTGACTTGACTTGACTTGACTTGACTTGACTTGACTTGACTTGACTTGACTTGACTTGACTTGACTTGACTTGACTTGACTTGACTTGACTTGACTTGACTTGACTTGACTTGACTTGACTTGACTTGACTTGACTTGACTTGACTTGACTTGACTTGACTTGACTTGACTTGACTTGACTTGACTTGACTTGACTTGACTTGACTTGACTTGACTTGACTTGACTTGACTTGACTTGACTTGACTTGACTTGACTTGACTTGACTTGACTTGACTTGACTTGACTTGACTTGACTTGACTTGACTTGACTTGACTTGACTTGACTTGACTTGACTTGACTTGACTTGACTTGACTTGACTTGACTTGACTTGACTTGACTTGACTTGACTTGACTTGACTTGACTTGACTTGACTTGACTTGACTTGACTTGACTTGACTTGACTTGACTTGACTTGACTTGACTTGACTTGACTTGACTTGACTTGACTTGACTTGACTTGACTTGACTTGACTTGACTTGACTTGACTTGACTTGACTTGACTTGACTTGACTTGACTTGACTTGACTTGACTTGACTTGACTTGACTTGACTTGACTTGACTTGACTTGACTTGACTTGACTTGACTTGACTTGACTTGACTTGACTTGACTTGACTTGACTTGACTTGACTTGACTTGACTTGACTTGACTTGACTTGACTTGACTTGACTTGACTTGACTTGACTTGACTTGACTTGACTTGACTTGACTTGACTTGACTTGACTTGACTTGACTTGACTTGACTTGACTTGACTTGACTTGACTTGACTTGACTTGACTTGACTTGACTTGACTTGACTTGACTTGACTTGACTTGACTTGACTTGACTTGACTTGACTTGACTTGACTTGACTTGACTTGACTTGACTTGACTTGACTTGACTTGACTTGACTTGACTTGACTTGACTTGACTTGACTTGACTTGACTTGACTTGACTTGACTTGACTTGACTTGACTTGACTTGACTTGACTTGACTTGACTTGACTTGACTTGACTTGACTTGACTTGACTTGACTTGACTTGACTTGACTTGACTTGACTTGACTTGACTTGACTTGACTTGACTTGACTTGACTTGACTTGACTTGACTTGACTTGACTTGACTTGACTTGACTTGACTTGACTTGACTTGACTTGACTTGACTTGACTTGACTTGACTTGACTTGACTTGACTTGACTTGACTTGACTTGACTTGACTTGACTTGACTTGACTTGACTTGACTTGACTTGACTTGACTTGACTTGACTTGACTTGACTTGACTTGACTTGACTTGACTTGACTTGACTTGACTTGACTTGACTTGACTTGACTTGACTTGACTTGACTTGACTTGACTTGACTTGACTTGACTTGACTTGACTTGACTTGACTTGACTTGACTTGACTTGACTTGACTTGACTTGACTTGACTTGACTTGACTTGACTTGACTTGACTTGACTTGACTTGACTTGACTTGACTTGACTTGACTTGACTTGACTTGACTTGACTTGACTTGACTTGACTTGACTTGACTTGACTTGACTTGACTTGACTTGACTTGACTTGACTTGACTTGACTTGACTTGACTTGACTTGACTTGACTTGACTTGACTTGACTTGACTTGACTTGACTTGACTTGACTTGACTTGACTTGACTTGACTTGACTTGACTTGACTTGACTTGACTTGACTTGACTTGACTTGACTTGACTTGACTTGACTTGACTTGACTTGACTTGACTTGACTTGACTTGACTTGACTTGACTTGACTTGACTTGACTTGACTTGACTTGACTTGACTTGACTTGACTTGACTTGACTTGACTTGACTTGACTTGACTTGACTTGACTTGACTTGACTTGACTTGACTTGACTTGACTTGACTTGACTTGACTTGACTTGACTTTGACTTGACTTGACTTGACTTGACTTGACTTGACTTGACTTGACTTGACTTGACTTGACTTGACTTGACTTGACTTGACTTGACTTGACTTGACTTGACTTGACTTGACTTGACTTGACTTGACTCGACTTGACTTGACTTGACTTGACTTGACTTGACTTGACTTGACTTGACTTGACTTGACTTGACTTGACTTGACTTGACTTGACTTGACTTGACTTGACTTGACTTGACTTGACTTGACTTGACTTGACTTGACTTGACTTGACTTGACTTGACTTGACTTGACTTGACTTGACTTGACTTGACTTGACTTGACTTGACTTGACTTGACTTGACTTGACTTGACTTGACTTGACTTGACTTGACTTGACTTGACTTGACTTGACTTGACTTGACTTGACTTGACTTGACTTGACTTGACTTGACTTGACTTGACTTGACTTGACTTGACTTGACTTGACTTGACTTGACTTGACTTGACTTGACTTGACTTGACTTGACTTGACTTGACTTGACTTGACTTGACTTGACTTGACTTGACTTGACTTGACTTGACTTGACTTGACTTGACTTGACTTGACTTGACTTGACTTGACTTGACTTGACTTGACTTGACTTGACTTGACTTGACTTGACTTGACTTGACTTGACTTGACTTGACTTGACTTGACTTGACTTGACTTGACTTGACTTGACTTGACTTGACTTGACTTGACTTGACTTGACTTGACTTGACTTGACTTGACTTGACTTGACTTGACTTGACTTGACTTGACTTGACTTGACTTGACTTGACTTGACTTGACTTGACTTGACTTGACTTGACTTGACTTGACTTGACTTGACTTGACTTGACTTGACTTGACTTGACTTGACTTGACTTGACTTGACTTGACTTGACTTGACTTGACTTGACTTGACTTGACTTGACTTGACTTGACTTGACTTGACTTGACTTGACTTGACTTGACTTGACTTGACTTGACTTGACTTGACTTGACTTGACTTGACTTGACTTGACTTGACTTGACTTGACTTGACTTGACTTGACTTGACTTGACTTGACTTGACTTGACTTGACTTGACTTGACTTGACTTGACTTGACTTGACTTGACTTGACTTGACTTGACTTGACTTGACTTGACTTGACTTGACTTGACTTGACTTGACTTGACTTGACTTGACTTGACTTGACTTGACTTGACTTGACTTGACTTGACTTGACTTGACTTGACTTGACTTGACTTGACTTGACTTGACTTGACTTGACTTGACTTGACTTGACTTGACTTGACTTGACTTGACTTGACTTGACTTGACTTGACTTGACTTGACTTGACTTGACTTGACTTGACTTGACTTGACTTGACTTGACTTGACTTGACTTGACTTGACTTGACTTGACTTGACTTGACTTGACTTGACTTGACTTGACTTGACTTGACTTGACTTGACTTGACTTGACTTGACTTGACTTGACTTGACTTGACTTGACTTGACTTGACTTACTTGACTTGACTTGACTTGACTTGACTTGACTTGACTTGACTTGACTTGACATGACTTGACTTGACTTGACTTGACTTGACTTGACTTGACTTGACTTGACTTGACTTGACTTGACTTGACTTGACTTGACTTGACTTGACTTGACTTGACTTGACTTGACTTGACTTGACTTGACTTGACTTGACTTGACTTGACTTGACTTGACTTGACTTGACTTGACTTGACTTGACTTGACTTGACTTGACTTGACTTGACTTGACTTGACTTGACTTGACTTGACTTGACTTGACTTGACTTGACTTGACTTGACTTGACTTGACTTGACTTGACTTGACTTGACTTGACTTGACTTGACTTGACTTGACTTGACTTGACTTGACTTGACTTGACTTGACTTGACTTGACTTGACTTGACTTGACTTGACTTGACTTGACTTGACTTGACTTGACTTGACTTGACTTGACTTGACTTGACTTGACTTGACTTGACTTGACTTGACTTGACTTGACTTGACTTGACTTGACTTGACTTGACTTGACTTGACTTGACTTGACTTGACTTGACTTGACTTGACTTGACTTGACTTGACTTGACTTGACTTGACTTGACTTGACTTGACTTGACTTGACTTGACTTGACTTGACTTGACTTGACTTGACTTGACTTGACTTGACTTGACTTGACTTGACTTGACTTGACTTGACTTGACTTGACTTGACTTGACTTGACTTGACTTGACTTGACTTGACTTGACTTGACTTGACTTGACTTGACTTGACTTGACTTGACTTGACTTGACTTGACTTGACTTGACTTGACTTGACTTGACTTGACTTGACTTGACTTGACTTGACTTGACTTGACTTGACTTGACTTGACTTGACTTGACTTGACTTGACTTGACTTGACTTGACTTGACTTGACTTGACTTGACTTGACTTGACTTGACTTGACTTGACTTGACTTGACTTGACTTGACTTGACTTGACTTGACTTGACTTGACTTGACTTGACTTGACTTGACTTGACTTGACTTGACTTGACTTGACTTGACTTGACTTGACTTGACTTGACTTGACTTGACTTGACTTGACTTGACTTGACTTGACTTGACTTGACTTGACTTGACTTGACTTGACTTGACTTGACTTGACTTGACTTGACTTGACTTGACTTGACTTGACTTGACTTGACTTGACTTGACTTGACTTGACTTGACTTGACTTGACTTGACTTGACTTGACTTGACTTGACTTGACTTGACTTGACTTGACTTGACTTGACTTGACTTGACTTGACTTGACTTGACTTGACTTGACTTGACTTGACTTGACTTGACTTGACTTGACTTGACTTGACTTGACTTGACTTGACTTGACTTGACTTGACTTGACTTGACTTGACTTGACTTGACTTGACTTGACTTGACTTGACTTGACTTGACTTGACTTGACTTGACTTGACTTGACTTGACTTG
This sequence comes from Sicus ferrugineus, assembly GCA_922984085.1. Taxonomy (NCBI): domain Eukaryota; kingdom Metazoa; phylum Arthropoda; class Insecta; order Diptera; family Conopidae; genus Sicus; species Sicus ferrugineus. The sequence continues at coordinate 22,970,182 of OV277349.1, forward strand.
ACTTGACTTGACTTGACTTGACTTGACTTGACTTGACTTGACTTGACTTGACTTGACTTGACTTGACTTGACTTGACTTGACTTGACTTGACTTGACTTGACTTGACTTGACTTGACTTGACTTGACTTGACTTGACTTGACTTGACTTGACTTGACTTGACTTGACTTGACTTGACTTGACTTGACTTGACTTGACTTGACTTGACTTGACTTGACTTGACTTGACTTGACTTGACTTGACTTGACTTGACTTGACTTGACTTGACTTGACTTGACTTGACTTGACTTGACTTGACTTGACTTGACTTGACTTGACTTGACTTGACTTGACTTGACTTGACTTGACTTGACTTGACTTGACTTGACTTGACTTGACTTGACTTGACTTGACTTGACTTGACTTGACTTGACTTGACTTGACTTGACTTGACTTGACTTGACTTGACTTGACTTGACTTGACTTGACTTGACTTGACTTGACTTGACTTGACTTGACTTGACTTGACTTGACTTGACTTGACTTGACTTGACTTGACTTGACTTGACTTGACTTGACTTGACTTGACTTGACTTGACTTGACTTGACTTGACTTGACTTGACTTGACTTGACTTGACTTGACTTGACTTGACTTGACTTGACTTGACTTGACTTGACTTGACTTGACTTGACTTGACTTGACTTGACTTGACTTGACTTGACTTGACTTGACTTGACTTGACTTGACTTGACTTGACTTGACTTGACTTGACTTGACTTGACTTGACTTGACTTGACTTGACTTGACTTGACTTGACTTGACTTGACTTGACTTGACTTGACTTGACTTGACTTGACTTGACTTGACTTGACTTGACTTGACTTGACTTGACTTGACTTGACTTGACTTGACTTGACTTGACTTGACTTGACTTGACTTGACTTGACTTGACTTGACTTGACTTGACTTGACTTGACTTGACTTGACTTGACTTGACTTGACTTGACTTGACTTGACTTGACTTGACTTGACTTGACTTGACTTGACTTGACTTGACTTGACTTGACTTGACTTGACTTGACTTGACTTGACTTGACTTGACTTGACTTGACTTGACTTGACTTGACTTGACTTGACTTGACTTGACTTGACTTGACTTGACTTGACTTGACTTGACTTGACTTGACTTGACTTGACTTGACTTGACTTGACTTGACTTGACTTGACTTGACTTGACTTGACTTGACTTGACTTGACTTGACTTGACTTGACTTGACTTGACTTGACTTGACTTGACTTGACTTGACTTGACTTGACTTGACTTGACTTGACTTGACTTGACTTGACTTGACTTGACTTGACTTGACTTGACTTGACTTGACTTGACTTGACTTGACTTGACTTGACTTGACTTGACTTGACTTGACTTGACTTGACTTGACTTGACTTGACTTGACTTGACTTGACTTGACTTGACTTGACTTGACTTGACTTGACTTGACTTGACTTGACTTGACTTGACTTGACTTGACTTGACTTGACTTGACTTGACTTGACTTGACTTGACTTGACTTGACTTGACTTGACTTGACTTGACTTGACTTGACTTGACTTGACTTGACTTGACTTGACTTGACTTGACTTGACTTGACTTGACTTGACTTGACTTGACTTGACTTGACTTGACTTGACTTGACTTGACTTGACTTGACTTGACTTGACTTGACTTGACTTGACTTGACTTGACTTGACTTGACTTGACTTGACTTGACTTGACTTGACTTGACTTGACTTGACTTGACTTGACTTGACTTGACTTGACTTGACTTGACTTGACTTGACTTGACTTGACTTGACTTGACTTGACTTGACTTGACTTGACTTGACTTGACTTGACTTGACTTGACTTGACTTGACTTGACTTGACTTGACTTGACTTGACTTGACTTGACTTGACTTGACTTGACTTGACTTGACTTGACTTGACTTGACTTGACTTGACTTGACTTGACTTGACTTGACTTGACTTGACTTGACTTGACTTGACTTGACTTGACTTGACTTGACTTGACTTGACTTGACTTGACTTGACTTGACTTGACTTGACTTGACTTGACTTGACTTGACTTGACTTGACTTGACTTGACTTGACTTGACTTGACTTGACTTGACTTGACTTGACTTGACTTGACTTGACTTGACTTGACTTGACTTGACTTGACTTGACTTGACTTGACTTGACTTGACTTGACTTGACTTGACTTGACTTGACTTGACTTGACTTGACTTGACTTGACTTGACTTGACTTGACTTGACTTGACTTGACTTGACTTGACTTGACTTGACTTGACTTGACTTGACTTGACTTGACTTGACTTGACTTGACTTGACTTGACTTGACTTGACTTGACTTGACTTGACTTGACTTGACTTGACTTGACTTGACTTGACTTGACTTGACTTGACTTGACTTGACTTGACTTGACTTGACTTGACTTGACTTGACTTGACTTGACTTGACTTGACTTGACTTGACTTGACTTGACTTGACTTGACTTGACTTGACTTGACTTGACTTGACTTGACTTGACTTGACTTGACTTGACTTGACTTGACTTGACTTGACTTGACTTGACTTGACTTGACTTGACTTGACTTGACTTGACTTGACTTGACTTGACTTGACTTGACTTGACTTGACTTGACTTGACTTGACTTGACTTGACTTGACTTGACTTGACTTGACTTGACTTGACTTGACTTGACTTGACTTGACTTGACTTGACTTGACTTGACTTGACTTGACTTGACTTGACTTGACTTGACTTGACTTGACTTGACTTGACTTGACTTGACTTGACTTGACTTGACTTGACTTGACTTGACTTGACTTGACTTGACTTGACTTGACTTGACTTGACTTGACTTGACTTGACTTGACTTGACTTGACTTGACTTGACTTGACTTGACTTGACTTGACTTGACTTGACTTGACTTGACTTGACTTGACTTGACTTGACTTGACTTGACTTGACTTGACTTGACTTGACTTGACTTGACTTGACTTGACTTGACTTGACTTGACTTGACTTGACTTGACTTGACTTGACTTGACTTGACTTGACTTGACTTGACTTGACTTGACTTGACTTGACTTGACTTGACTTGACTTGACTTGACTTGACTTGACTTGACTTGACTTGACTTGACTTGACTTGACTTGACTTGACTTGACTTGACTTGACTTGACTTGACTTGACTTGACTTGACTTGACTTGACTTGACTTGACTTGACTTGACTTGACTTGACTTGACTTGACTTGACTTGACTTGACTTGACTTGACTTGACTTGACTTGACTTGACTTGACTTGACTTGACTTGACTTGACTTGACTTGACTTGACTTGACTTGACTTGACTTGACTTGACTTGACTTGACTTGACTTGACTTGACTTGACTTGACTTGACTTGACTTGACTTGACTTGACTTGACTTGACTTGACTTGACTTGACTTGACTTGACTTGACTTGACTTGACTTGACTTGACTTGACTTGACTTGACTTGACTTGACTTGACTTGACTTGACTTGACTTGACTTGACTTGACTTGACTTGACTTGACTTGACTTGACTTGACTTGACTTGACTTGACTTGACTTGACTTGACTTGACTTGACTTGACTTGACTTGACTTGACTTGACTTGACTTGACTTGACTTGACTTGACTTGACTTGACTTGACTTGACTTGACTTGACTTGACTTGACTTGACTTGACTTGACTTGACTTGACTTGACTTGACTTGACTTGACTTGACTTGACTTGACTTGACTTGACTTGACTTGACTTGACTTGACTTGACTTGACTTGACTTGACTTGACTTGACTTGACTTGACTTGACTTGACTTGACTTGACTTGACTTGACTTGACTTGACTTGACTTGACTTGACTTGACTTGACTTGACTTGACTTGACTTGACTTGACTTGACTTGACTTGACTTGACTTGACTTGACTTGACTTGACTTGACTTGACTTGACTTGACTTGACTTGACTTGACTTGACTTGACTTGACTTGACTTGACTTGACTTGACTTGACTTGACTTGACTTGACTTGACTTGACTTGACTTGACTTGACTTGACTTGACTTGACTTGACTTGACTTGACTTGACTTGACTTGACTTGACTTGACTTGACTTGACTTGACTTGACTTGACTTGACTTGACTTGACTTGACTTGACTTGACTTGACTTGACTTGACTTGACTTGACTTGACTTGACTTGACTTGACTTGACTTGACTTGACTTGACTTGACTTGACTTGACTTGACTTGACTTGACTTGACTTGACTTGACTTGACTTGACTTGACTTGACTTGACTTGACTTGACTTGACTTGACTTGACTTGACTTGACTTGACTTGACTTGACTTGACTTGACTTGACTTGACTTGACTTGACTTGACTTGACTTGACTTGACTTGACTTGACTTGACTTGACTTGACTTGACTTGACTTGACTTGACTTGACTTGACTTGACTTGACTTGACTTGACTTGACTTGACTTGACTTGACTTGACTTGACTTGACTTGACTTGACTTGACTTGACTTGACTTGACTTGACTTGACTTGACTTGACTTGACTTGACTTGACTTGACTTGACTTGACTTGACTTGACTTGACTTGACTTGACTTGACTTGACTTGACTTGACTTGACTTGACTTGACTTGACTTGACTTGACTTGACTTGACTTGACTTGACTTGACTTGACTTGACTTGACTTGACTTGACTTGACTTGACTTGACTTGACTTGACTTGACTTGACTTGACTTGACTTGACTTGACTTGACTTGACTTGACTTGACTTGACTTGACTTGACTTGACTTGACTTGACTTGACTTGACTTGACTTGACTTGACTTGACTTGACTTGACTTGACTTGACTTGACTTGACTTGACTTGACTTGACTTGACTTGACTTGACTTGACTTGACTTGACTTGACTTGACTTGACTTGACTTGACTTGACTTGACTTGACTTGACTTGACTTGACTTGACTTGACTTGACTTGACTTGACTTGACTTGACTTGACTTGACTTGACTTGACTTGACTTGACTTGACTTGACTTGACTTGACTTGACTTGACTTGACTTGACTTGACTTGACTTGACTTGACTTGACTTGACTTGACTTGACTTGACTTGACTTGACTTGACTTGACTTGACTTGACTTGACTTGACTTGACTTGACTTGACTTGACTTGACTTGACTTGACTTGACTTGACTTGACTTGACTTGACTTGACTTGACTTGACTTGACTTGACTTGACTTGACTTGACTTGACTTGACTTGACTTGACTTGACTTGACTTGACTTGACTTGACTTGACTTGACTTGACTTGACTTGACTTGACTTGACTTGACTTGACTTGACTTGACTTGACTTGACTTGACTTGACTTGACTTGACTTGACTTGACTTGACTTGACTTGACTTGACTTGACTTGACTTGACTTGACTTGACTTGACTTGACTTGACTTGACTTGACTTGACTTGACTTGACTTGACTTGACTTGACTTGACTTGACTTGACTTGACTTGACTTGACTTGACTTGACTTGACTTGACTTGACTTGACTTGACTTGACTTGACTTGACTTGACTTGACTTGACTTGACTTGACTTGACTTGACTTGACTTGACTTGACTTGACTTGACTTGACTTGACTTGACTTGACTTGACTTGACTTGACTTGACTTGACTTGACTTGACTTGACTTGACTTGACTTGACTTGACTTGACTTGACTTGACTTGACTTGACTTGACTTGACTTGACTTGACTTGACTTGACTTGACTTGACTTGACTTGACTTGACTTGACTTGACTTGACTTGACTTGACTTGACTTGACTTGACTTGACTTGACTTGACTTGACTTGACTTGACTTGACTTGACTTGACTTGACTTGACTTGACTTGACTTGACTTGACTTGACTTGACTTGACTTGACTTGACTTGACTTGACTTGACTTGACTTGACTTGACTTGACTTGACTTGACTTGACTTGACTTGACTTGACTTGACTTGACTTGACTTGACTTGACTTGACTTGACTTGACTTGACTTGACTTGACTTGACTTGACTTGACTTGACTTGACTTGACTTGACTTGACTTGACTTGACTTGACTTGACTTGACTTGACTTGACTTGACTTGACTTGACTTGACTTGACTTGACTTGACTTGACTTGACTTGACTTGACTTGACTTGACTTGACTTGACTTGACTTGACTTGACTTGACTTGACTTGACTTGACTTGACTTGACTTGACTTGACTTGACTTGACTTGACTTGACTTGACTTGACTTGACTTGACTTGACTTGACTTGACTTGACTTGACTTGACTTGACTTGACTTGACTTGACTTGACTTGACTTGACTTGACTTGACTTGACTTGACTTGACTTGACTTGACTTGACTTGACTTGACTTGACTTGACTTGACTTGACTTGACTTGACTTGACTTGACTTGACTTGACTTGACTTGACTTGACTTGACTTGACTTGACTTGACTTGACTTGACTTGACTTGACTTGACTTGACTTGACTTGACTTGACTTGACTTGACTTGACTTGACTTGACTTGACTTGACTTGACTTGACTTGACTTGACTTGACTTGACTTGACTTGACTTGACTTGACTTGACTTGACTTGACTTGACTTGACTTGACTTGACTTGACTTGACTTGACTTGACTTGACTTGACTTGACTTGACTTGACTTGACTTGACTTGACTTGACTTGACTTGACTTGACTTGACTTGACTTGACTTGACTTGACTTGACTTGACTTGACTTGACTTGACTTGACTTGACTTGACTTGACTTGACTTGACTTGACTTGACTTGACTTGACTTGACTTGACTTGACTTGACTTGACTTGACTTGACTTGACTTGACTTGACTTGACTTGACTTGACTTGACTTGACTTGACTTGACTTGACTTGACTTGACTTGACTTGACTTGACTTGACTTGACTTGACTTGACTTGACTTGACTTGACTTGACTTGACTTGACTTGACTTGACTTGACTTGACTTGACTTGACTTGACTTGACTTGACTTGACTTGACTTGACTTGACTTGACTTGACTTGACTTGACTTGACTTGACTTGACTTGACTTGACTTGACTTGACTTGACTTGACTTGACTTGACTTGACTTGACTTGACTTGACTTGACTTGACTTGACTTGACTTGACTTGACTTGACTTGACTTGACTTGACTTGACTTGACTTGACTTGACTTGACTTGACTTGACTTGACTTGACTTGACTTGACTTGACTTGACTTGACTTGACTTGACTTGACTTGACTTGACTTGACTTGACTTGACTTGACTTGACTTGACTTGACTTGACTTGACTTGACTTGACTTGACTTGACTTGACTTGACTTGACTTGACTTGACTTGACTTGACTTGACTTGACTTGACTTGACTTGACTTGACTTGACTTGACTTGACTTGACTTGACTTGACTTGACTTGACTTGACTTGACTTGACTTGACTTGACTTGACTTGACTTGACTTGACTTGACTTGACTTGACTTGACTTGACTTGACTTGACTTGACTTGACTTGACTTGACTTGACTTGACTTGACTTGACTTGACTTGACTTGACTTGACTTGACTTGACTTGACTTGACTTGACTTGACTTGACTTGACTTGACTTGACTTGACTTGACTTGACTTGACTTGACTTGACTTGACTTGACTTGACTTGACTTGACTTGACTTGACTTGACTTGTTGACTTGACTTGACTTGACTTGACTTGACTTGACTTGACTTGACTTGACTTGACTTGACTTGACTTGACTTGACTTGACTTGACTTGACTTGACTTGACTTGACTTGACTTGACTTGACTTGACTTGACTTGACTTGACTTGACTTGACTTGACTTGACTTGACTTGACTTGACTTGACTTGACTTGACTTGACTTGACTTGACTTGACTTGACTTGACTTGACTTGACTTGACTTGACTTGACTTGACTTGACTTGACTTGACTTGACTTGACTTGACTTGACTTGACTTGACTTGACTTGACTTGACTTGACTTGACTTGACTTGACTTGACTTGACTTGACTTGACTTGACTTGACTTGACTTGACTTGACTTGACTTGACTTGACTTGACTTGACTTGACTTGACTTGACTTGACTTGACTTGACTTGACTTGACTTGACTTGACTTGACTTGACTTGACTTGACTTGACTTGACTTGACTTGACTTGACTTGACTTGACTTGACTTGACTTGACTTGACTTGACTTGACTTGACTTGACTTGACTTGACTTGACTTGACTTGACTTGACTTGACTTGACTTGACTTGACTTGACTTGACTTGACTTGACTTGACTTGACTTGACTTGACTTGACTTGACTTGACTTGACTTGACTTGACTTGACTTGACTTGACTTGACTTGACTTGACTTGACTTGACTTGACTTGACTTGACTTGACTTGACTTGACTTGACTTGACTTGACTTGACTTGACTTGACTTGACTTGACTTGACTTGACTTGACTTGACTTGACTTGACTTGACTTGACTTGACTTGACTTGACTTGACTTGACTTGACTTGACTTGACTTGACTTGACTTGACTTGACTTGACTTGACTTGACTTGACTTGACTTGACTTGACTTGACTTGACTTGACTTGACTTGACTTGACTTGACTTGACTTGACTTGACTTGACTTGACTTGACTTGACTTGACTTGACTTGACTTGACTTGACTTGACTTGACTTGACTTGACTTGACTTGACTTGACTTGACTTGACTTGACTTGACTTGACTTGACTTGACTTGACTTGACTTGACTTGACTTGACTTGACTTGACTTGACTTGACTTGACTTGACTTGACTTGACTTGACTTGACTTGACTTGACTTGACTTGACTTGACTTGACTTGACTTGACTTGACTTGACTTGACTTGACTTGACTTGACTTGACTTGACTTGACTTGACTTGACTTGACTTGACTTGACTTGACTTGACTTGACTTGACTTGACTTGACTTGACTTGACTTGACTTGACTTGACTTGACTTGACTTGACTTGACTTGACTTGACTTGACTTGACTTGACTTGACTTGACTTGACTTGACTTGACTTGACTTGACTTGACTTGACTTGACTTGACTTGACTTGACTTGACTTGACTTGACTTGACTTGACTTGACTTGACTTGACTTGACTTGACTTGACTTGACTTGACTTGACTTGACTTGACTTGACTTGACTTGACTTGACTTGACTTGACTTGACTTGACTTGACTTGACTTGACTTGACTTGACTTGACTTGACTTGACTTGACTTGACTTGACTTGACTTGACTTGACTTGACTTGACTTGACTTGACTTGACTTGACTTGACTTGACTTGACTTGACTTGACTTGACTTGACTTGACTTGACTTGACTTGACTTGACTTGACTTGACTTGACTTGACTTGACTTGACTTGACTTGACTTGACTTGACTTGACTTGACTTGACTTGACTTGACTTGACTTGACTTGACTTGACTTGACTTGACTTGACTTGACTTGACTTGACTTGACTTGACTTGACTTGACTTGACTTGACTTGACTTGACTTGACTTGACTTGACTTGACTTGACTTGACTTGACTTGACTTGACTTGACTTGACTTGACTTGACTTGACTTGACTTGACTTGACTTGACTTGACTTGACTTGACTTGACTTGACTTGACTTGACTTGACTTGACTTGACTTGACTTGACTTGACTTGACTTGACTTGACTTGACTTGACTTGACTTGACTTGACTTGACTTGACTTGACTTGACTTGACTTGACTTGACTTGACTTGACTTGACTTGACTTGACTTGACTTGACTTGACTTGACTTGACTTGACTTGACTTGACTTGACTTGACTTGACTTGACTTGACTTGACTTGACTTGACTTGACTTGACTTGACTTGACTTGACTTGACTTGACTTGACTTGACTTGACTTGACTTGACTTGACTTGACTTGACTTGACTTGACTTGACTTGACTTGACTTGACTTGACTTGACTTGACTTGACTTGACTTGACTTGACTTGACTTGACTTGACTTGACTTGACTTGACTTGACTTGACTTGACTTGACTTGACTTGACTTGACTTGACTTGACTTGACTTGACTTGACTTGACTTGACTTGACTTGACTTGACTTGACTTGACTTGACTTGACTTGACTTGACTTGACTTGACTTGACTTGACTTGACTTGACTTGACTTGACTTGACTTGACTTGACTTGACTTGACTTGACTTGACTTGACTTGACTTGACTTGACTTGACTTGACTTGACTTGACTTGACTTGACTTGACTTGACTTGACTTGACTTGACTTGACTTGACTTGACTTGACTTGACTTGACTTGACTTGACTTGACTTGACTTGACTTGACTTGACTTGACTTGACTTGACTTGACTTGACTTGACTTGACTTGACTTGACTTGACTTGACTTGACTTGACTTGACTTGACTTGACTTGACTTGACTTGACTTGACTTGACTTGACTTGACTTGACTTGACTTGACTTGACTTGACTTGACTTGACTTGACTTGACTTGACTTGACTTGACTTGACTTGACTTGACTTGACTTGACTTGACTTGACTTGACTTGACTTGACTTGACTTGACTTGACTTGACTTGACTTGACTTGACTTGACTTGACTTGACTTGACTTGACTTGACTTGACTTGACTTGACTTGACTTGACTTGACTTGACTTGACTTGACTTGACTTGACTTGACTTGACTTGACTTGACTTGACTTGACTTGACTTGACTTGACTTGACTTGACTTGACTTGACTTGACTTGACTTGACTTGACTTGACTTGACTTGACTTGACTTGACTTGACTTGACTTGACTTGACTTGACTTGACTTGACTTGACTTGACTTGACTTGACTTGACTTGACTTGACTTGACTTGACTTGACTTGACTTGACTTGACTTGACTTGACTTGACTTGACTTGACTTGACTTGACTTGACTTGACTTGACTTGACTTGACTTGACTTGACTTGACTTGACTTGACTTGACTTGACTTGACTTGACTTGACTTGACTTGACTTGACTTGACTTGACTTGACTTGACTTGACTTGACTTGACTTGACTTGACTTGACTTGACTTGACTTGACTTGACTTGACTTGACTTGACTTGACTTGACTTGACTTGACTTGACTTGACTTGACTTGACTTGACTTGACTTGACTTGACTTGACTTGACTTGACTTGACTTGACTTGACTTGACTTGACTTGACTTGACTTGACTTGACTTGACTTGACTTGACTTGACTTGACTTGACTTGACTTGACTTGACTTGACTTGACTTGACTTGACTTGACTTGACTTGACTTGACTTGACTTGACTTGACTTGACTTGACTTGACTTGACTTGACTTGACTTGACTTGACTTGACTTGACTTGACTTGACTTGACTTGACTTGACTTGACTTGACTTGACTTGACTTGACTTGACTTGACTTGACTTGACTTGACTTGACTTGACTTGACTTGACTTGACTTGACTTGACTTGACTTGACTTGACTTGACTTGACTTGACTTGACTTGACTTGACTTGACTTGACTTGACTTGACTTGACTTGACTTGACTTGACTTGACTTGACTTGACTTGACTTGACTTGACTTGACTTGACTTGACTTGACTTGACTTGACTTGACTTGACTTGACTTGACTTGACTTGACTTGACTTGACTTGACTTGACTTGACTTGACTTGACTTGACTTGACTTGACTTGACTTGACTTGACTTGACTTGACTTGACTTGACTTGACTTGACTTGACTTGACTTGACTTGACTTGACTTGACTTGACTTGACTTGACTTGACTTGACTTGACTTGACTTGACTTGACTTGACTTGACTTGACTTGACTTGACTTGACTTGACTTGACTTGACTTGACTTGACTTGACTTGACTTGACTTGACTTGACTTGACTTGACTTGACTTGACTTGACTTGACTTGACTTGACTTGACTTGACTTGACTTGACTTGACTTGACTTGACTTGACTTGACTTGACTTGACTTGACTTGACTTGACTTGACTTGACTTGACTTGACTTGACTTGACTTGACTTGACTTGACTTGACTTGACTTGACTTGACTTGACTTGACTTGACTTGACTTGACTTGACTTGACTTGACTTGACTTGACTTGACTTGACTTGACTTGACTTGACTTGACTTGACTTGACTTGACTTGACTTGACTTGACTTGACTTGACTTGACTTGACTTGACTTGACTTGACTTGACTTGACTTGACTTGACTTGACTTGACTTGACTTGACTTGACTTGACTTGACTTGACTTGACTTGACTTGACTTGACTTGACTTGACTTGACTTGACTTGACTTGACTTGACTTGACTTGACTTGACTTGACTTGACTTGACTTGACTTGACTTGACTTGACTTGACTTGACTTGACTTGACTTGACTTGACTTGACTTGACTTGACTTGACTTGACTTGACTTGACTTGACTTGACTTGACTTGACTTGACTTGACTTGACTTGACTTGACTTGACTTGACTTGACTTGACTTGACTTGACTTGACTTGACTTGACTTGACTTGACTTGACTTGACTTGACTTGACTTGACTTGACTTGACTTGACTTGACTTGACTTGACTTGACTTGACTTGACTTGACTTGACTTGACTTGACTTGACTTGACTTGACTTGACTTGACTTGACTTGACTTGACTTGACTTGACTTGACTTGACTTGACTTGACTTGACTTGACTTGACTTGACTTGACTTGACTTGACTTGACTTGACTTGACTTGACTTGACTTGACTTGACTTGACTTGACTTGACTTGACTTGACTTGACTTGACTTGACTTGACTTGACTTGACTTGACTTGACTTGACTTGACTTACTTGACTTGACTTGACTTGACTTGACATTGACTTGACTTGACTTGACTTGACTTGACTTGACTTGACTTGACTTGACTTGACTTGACTTGACTTGACTTGACTTGACTTGACTTGACTTGACTTGACTTGACTTGACTTGACTTGACTTGACTTGACTTGACTTGACTTGACTTGACTTGACTTGACTTGACTTGACTTGACTTGACTTGACTTGACTTGACTTGACTTGACTTGACTTGACTTGACTTGACTTGACTTGACTTGACTTGACTTGACTTGACTTGACTTGACTTGACTTGACTTGACTTGACTTGACTTGACTTGACTTGACTTGACTTGACTTGACTTGACTTGACTTGACTTGACTTGACTTGACTTGACTTGACTTGACTTGACTTGACTTGACTTGACTTGACTTGACTTGACTTGACTTGACTTGACTTGACTTGACTTGACTTGACTTGACTTGACTTGACTTGACTTGACTTGACTTGACTTGACTTGACTTGACTTGACTTGACTTGACTTGACTTGACTTGACTTGACTTGACTTGACTTGACTTGACTTGACTTGACTTGACTTGACTTGACTTGACTTGACTTGACTTGACTTGACTTGACTTGACTTGACTTGACTTGACTTGACTTGACTTGACTTGACTTGACTTGACTTGACTTGACTTGACTTGACTTGACTTGACTTGACTTGACTTGACTTGACTTGACTTGACTTGACTTGACTTGACTTGACTTGACTTGACTTGACTTGACTTGACTTGACTTGACTTGACTTGACTTGACTTGACTTGACTTGACTTGACTTGACTTGACTTGACTTGACTTGACTTGACTTGACTTGACTTGACTTGACTTGACTTGACTTGACTTGACTTGACTTGACTTGACTTGACTTGACTTGACTTGACTTGACTTGACTTGACTTGACTTGACTTGACTTGACTTGACTTGACTTGACTTGACTTGACTTGACTTGACTTGACTTGACTTGACTTGACTTGACTTGACTTGACTTGACTTGACTTGACTTGACTTGACTTGACTTGACTTGACTTGACTTGACTTGACTTGACTTGACTTGACTTGACTTGACTTGACTTGACTTGACTTGACTTGACTTGACTTGACTTGACTTGACTTGACTTGACTTGACTTGACTTGACTTGACTTGACTTGACTTGACTTGACTTGACTTGACTTGACTTGACTTGACTTGACTTGACTTGACTTGACTTGACTTGACTTGACTTGACTTGACTTGACTTGACTTGACTTGACTTGACTTGACTTGACTTGACTTGACTTGACTTGACTTGACTTGACTTGACTTGACTTGACTTGACTTGACTTGACTTGACTTGACTTGACTTGACTTGACTTGACTTGACTTGACTTGACTTGACTTGACTTGACTTGACTTGACTTGACTTGACTTGACTTGACTTGACTTGACTTGACTTGACTTGACTTGACTTGACTTGACTTGACTTGACTTGACTTGACTTGACTTGACTTGACTTGACTTGACTTGACTTGACTTGACTTGACTTGACTTGACTTGACTTGACTTGACTTGACTTGACTTGACTTGACTTGACTTGACTTGACTTGACTTGACTTGACTTGACTTGACTTGACTTGACTTGACTTGACTTGACTTGACTTGACTTGACTTGACTTGACTTGACTTGACTTGACTTGACTTGACTTGACTTGACTTGACTTGACTTGACTTGACTTGACTTGACTTGACTTGACTTGACTTGACTTGACTTGACTTGACTTGACTTGACTTGACTTGACTTGACTTGACTTGACTTGACTTGACTTGACTTGACTTGACTTGACTTGACTTGACTTGACTTGACTTGACTTGACTTGACTTGACTTGACTTGACTTGACTTGACTTGACTTGACTTGACTTGACTTGACTTGACTTGACTTGACTTGACTTGACTTGACTTGACTTGACTTGACTTGACTTGACTTGACTTGACTTGACTTGACTTGACTTGACTTGACTTGACTTGACTTGACTTGACTTGACTTGACTTGACTTGACTTGACTTGACTTGACTTGACTTGACTTGACTTGACTTGACTTGACTTGACTTGACTTGACTTGACTTGACTTGACTTGACTTGACTTGACTTGACTTGACTTGACTTGACTTGACTTGACTTGACTTGACTTGACTTGACTTGACTTGACTTGACTTGACTTGACTTGACTTGACTTGACTTGACTTGACTTGACTTGACTTGACTTGACTTGACTTGACTTGACTTGACTTGACTTGACTTGACTTGACTTGACTTGACTTGACTTGACTTGACTTGACTTGACTTGACTTGACTTGACTTGACTTGACTTGACTTGACTTGACTTGACTTGACTTGACTTGACTTGACTTGACTTGACTTGACTTGACTTGACTTGACTTGACTTGACTTGACTTGACTTGACTTGACTTGACTTGACTTGACTTGACTTGACTTGACTTGACTTGACTTGACTTGACTTGACTTGACTTGACTTGACTTGACTTGACTTGACTTGACTTGACTTGACTTGACTTGACTTGACTTGACTTGACTTGACTTGACTTGACTTGACTTGACTTGACTTGACTTGACTTGACTTGACTTGACTTGACTTGACTTGACTTGACTTGACTTGACTTGACTTGACTTGACTTGACTTGACTTGACTTGACTTGACTTGACTTGACTTGACTTGACTTGACTTGACTTGACTTGACTTGACTTGACTTGACTTGACTTGACTTGACTTGACTTGACTTGACTTGACTTGACTTGACTTGACTTGACTTGACTTGACTTGACTTGACTTGACTTGACTTGACTTGACTTGACTTGACTTGACTTGACTTGACTTGACTTGACTTGACTTGACTTGACTTGACTTGACTTGACTTGACTTGACTTGACTTGACTTGACTTGACTTGACTTGACTTGACTTGACTTGACTTGACTTGACTTGACTTGACTTGACTTGACTTGACTTGACTTGACTTGACTTGACTTGACTTGACTTGACTTGACTTGACTTGACTTGACTTGACTTGACTTGACTTGACTTGACTTGACTTGACTTGACTTGACTTGACTTGACTTGACTTGACTTGACTTGACTTGACTTGACTTGACTTGACTTGACTTGACTTGACTTGACTTGACTTGACTTGACTTGACTTGACTTGACTTGACTTGACTTGACTTGACTTGACTTGACTTGACTTGACTTGACTTGACTTGACTTGACTTGACTTGACTTGACTTGACTTGACTTGACTTGACTTGACTTGACTTGACTTGACTTACTTGACTTGACTTGACTTGACTTGACTTGACTTGACTTGACTTGACTTGACTTGACTTGACTTGACTTGACTTGACTTGACTTGACTTGACTTGACTTGACTTGACTTGACTTGACTTGACTTGACTTGACTTGACTTGACTTGACTTAACTTGACTTGACTTGACTTGACTTGACTTGACTTGACTTGACTTGACTTGACTTGACTTGACTTGACTTGACTTGACTTGACTTGACTTGACTTGACTTGACTTGACTTGACTTGACTTGACTTGACTTGACTTGACTTGACTTGACTTGACTTGACTTGACTTGACTTGACTTGACTTGACTTGACTTGACTTGACTTGACTTGACTTGACTTGACTTGACTTGACTTGACTTGACTTGACTTGACTTGACTTGACTTGACTTGACTTGACTTGACTTGACTTGACTTGACTTGACTTGACTTGACTTGACTTGACTTGACTTGACTTGACTTGACTTGACTTGACTTGACTTGACTTGACTTGACTTGACTTGACTTGACTTGACTTGACTTGACTTGACTTGACTTGACTTGACTTGACTTGACTTGACTTGACTTGACTTGACTTGACTTGACTTGACTTGACTTGACTTGACTTGACTTGACTTGACTTGACTTGACTTGACTTGACTTGACTTGACTTGACTTGACTTGACTTGACTTGACTTGACTTGACTTGACTTGACTTGACTTGACTTGACTTGACTTGACTTGACTTGACTTGACTTGACTTGACTTGACTTGACTTGACTTGACTTGACTTGACTTGACTTGACTTGACTTGACTTGACTTGACTTGACTTGACTTGACTTGACTTGACTTGACTTGACTTGACTTGACTTGACTTGACTTGACTTGACTTGACTTGACTTGACTTGACTTGACTTGACTTGACTTGACTTGACTTGACTTGACTTGACTTGACTTGACTTGACTTGACTTGACTTGACTTGACTTGACTTGACTTGACTTGACTTGACTTGACTTGACTTGACTTGACTTGACTTGACTTGACTTGACTTGACTTGACTTGACTTGACTTGACTTGACTTGACTTGACTTGACTTGACTTGACTTGACTTGACTTGACTTGACTTGACTTGACTTGACTTGACTTGACTTGACTTGACTTGACTTGACTTGACTTGACTTGACTTGACTTGACTTGACTTGACTTGACTTGACTTGACTTGACTTGACTTGACTTGACTTGACTTGACTTGACTTGACTTGACTTGACTTGACTTGACTTGACTTGACTTGACTTGACTTGACTTGACTTGACTTGACTTGACTTGACTTGACTTGACTTGACTTGACTTGACTTGACTTGACTTGACTTGACTTGACTTGACTTGACTTGACTTGACTTGACTTGACTTGACTTGACTTGACTTGACTTGACTTGACTTGACTTGACTTGACTTGACTTGACTTGACTTGACTTGACTTGACTTGACTTGACTTGACTTGACTTGACTTGACTTGACTTGACTTGACTTGACTTGACTTGACTTGACTTGACTTGACTTGACTTGACTTGACTTGACTTGACTTGACTTGACTTGACTTGACTTGACTTGACTTGACTTGACTTGACTTGACTTGACTTGACTTGACTTGACTTGACTTGACTTGACTTGACTTGACTTGACTTGACTTGACTTGACTTGACTTGACTTGACTTGACTTGACTTGACTTGACTTGACTTGACTTGACTTGACTTGACTTGACTTGACTTGACTTGACTTGACTTGACTTGACTTGACTTGACTTGACTTGACTTGACTTGACTTGACTTGACTTGACTTGACTTGACTTGACTTGACTTGACTTGACTTGACTTGACTTGACTTGACTTGACTTGACTTGACTTGACTTGACTTGACTTGACTTGACTTGACTTGACTTGACTTGACTTGACTTGACTTGACTTGACTTGACTTGACTTGACTTGACTTGACTTGACTTGACTTGACTTGACTTGACTTGACTTGACTTGACTTGACTTGACTTGACTTGACTTGACTTGACTTGACTTGACTTGACTTGACTTGACTTGACTTGACTTGACTTGACTTGACTTGACTTGACTTGACTTGACTTGACTTGACTTGACTTGACTTGACTTGACTTGACTTGACTTGACTTGACTTGACTTGACTTGACTTGACTTGACTTGACTTGACTTGACTTGACTTGACTTGACTTGACTTGACTTGACTTGACTTGACTTGACTTGACTTGACTTGACTTGACTTGACTTGACTTGACTTGACTTGACTTGACTTGACTTGACTTGACTTGACTTGACTTGACTTGACTTGACTTGACTTGACTTGACTTGACTTGACTTGACTTGACTTGACTTGACTTGACTTGACTTGACTTGACTTGACTTGACTTGACTTGACTTGACTTGACTTGACTTGACTTGACTTGACTTGACTTGACTTGACTTGACTTGACTTGACTTGACTTGACTTGACTTGACTTGACTTGACTTGACTTGACTTGACTTGACTTGACTTGACTTGACTTGACTTGACTTGACTTGACTTGACTTGACTTGACTTGACTTGACTTGACTTGACTTGACTTGACTTGACTTGACTTGACTTGACTTGACTTGACTTGACTTGACTTGACTTGACTTGACTTGACTTGACTTGACTTGACTTGACTTGACTTGACTTGACTTGACTTGACTTGACTTGACTTGACTTGACTTGACTTGACTTGACTTGACTTGACTTGACTTGACTTGACTTGACTTGACTTGACTTGACTTGACTTGACTTGACTTGACTTGACTTGACTTGACTTGACTTGACTTGACTTGACTTGACTTGACTTGACTTGACTTGACTTGACTTGACTTGACTTGACTTGACTTGACTTGACTTGACTTGACTTGACTTGACTTGACTTGACTTGACTTGACTTGACTTGACTTGACTTGACTTGACTTGACTTGACTTGACTTGACTTGACTTGACTTGACTTGACTTGACTTGACTTGACTTGACTTGACTTGACTTGACTTGACTTGACTTGACTTGACTTGACTTGACTTGACTTGACTTGACTTGACTTGACTTGACTTGACTTGACTTGACTTGACTTGACTTGACTTGACTTGACTTGACTTGACTTGACTTGACTTGACTTGACTTGACTTGACTTGACTTGACTTGACTTGACTTGACTTGACTTGACTTGACTTGACTTGACTTGACTTGACTTGACTTGACTTGACTTGACTTGACTTGACTTGACTTGACTTGACTTGACTTGACTTGACTTGACTTGACTTGACTTGACTTGACTTGACTTGACTTGACTTGACTTGACTTGACTTGACTTGACTTGACTTGACTTGACTTGACTTGACTTGACTTGACTTGACTTGACTTGACTTGACTTGACTTGACTTGACTTGACTTGACTTGACTTGACTTGACTTGACTTGACTTGACTTGACTTGACTTGACTTGACTTGACTTGACTTGACTTGACTTGACTTGACTTGACTTGACTTGACTTGACTTGACTTGACTTGACTTGACTTGACTTGACTTGACTTGACTTGACTTGACTTGACTTGACTTGACTTGACTTGACTTGACTTGACTTGACTTGACTTGACTTGACTTGACTTGACTTGACTTGACTTGACTTGACTTGACTTGACTTGACTTGACTTGACTTGACTTGACTTGACTTGACTTGACTTGACTTGACTTGACTTGACTTGACTTGACTTGACTTGACTTGACTTGACTTGACTTGACTTGACTTGACTTGACTTGACTTGACTTGACTTGACTTGACTTGACTTGACTTGACTTGACTTGACTTGACTTGACTTGACTTGACTTGACTTGACTTGACTTGACTTGACTTGACTTGACTTGACTTGACTTGACTTGACTTGACTTGACTTGACTTGACTTGACTTGACTTGACTTGACTTGACTTGACTTGACTTGACTTGACTTGACTTGACTTGACTTGACTTGACTTGACTTGACTTGACTTGACTTGACTTGACTTGACTTGACTTGACTTGACTTGACTTGACTTGACTTGACTTGACTTGACTTGACTTGACTTGACTTGACTTGACTTGACTTGACTTGACTTGACTTGACTTGACTTGACTTGACTTGACTTGACTTGACTTGACTTGACTTGACTTGACTTGACTTGACTTGACTTGACTTGACTTGACTTGACTTGACTTGACTTGACTTGACTTGACTTGACTTGACTTGACTTGACTTGACTTGACTTGACTTGACTTGACTTGACTTGACTTGACTTGACTTGACTTGACTTGACTTGACTTGACTTGACTTGACTTGACTTGACTTGACTTGACTTGACTTGACTTGACTTGACTTGACTTGACTTGACTTGACTTGACTTGACTTGACTTGACTTGACTTGACTTGACTTGACTTGACTTGACTTGACTTGACTTGACTTGACTTGACTTGACTTGACTTGACTTGACTTGACTTGACTTGACTTGACTTGACTTGACTTGACTTGACTTGACTTGACTTGACTTGACTTGACTTGACTTGACTTGACTTGACTTGACTTGACTTGACTTGACTTGACTTGACTTGACTTGACTTGACTTGACTTGACTTGACTTGACTTGACTTGACTTGACTTGACTTGACTTGACTTGACTTGACTTGACTTGACTTGACTTGACTTGACTTGACTTGACTTGACTTGACTTGACTTGACTTGACTTGACTTGACTTGACTTGACTTGACTTGACTTGACTTGACTTGACTTGACTTGACTTGACTTGACTTGACTTGACTTGACTTGACTTGACTTGACTTGACTTGACTTGACTTGACTTGACTTGACTTGACTTGACTTGACTTGACTTGACTTGACTTGACTTGACTTGACTTGACTTGACTTGACTTGACTTGACTTGACTTGACTTGACTTGACTTGACTTGACTTGACTTGACTTGACTTGACTTGACTTGACTTGACTTGACTTGACTTGACTTGACTTGACTTGACTTGACTTGACTTGACTTGACTTGACTTGACTTGACTTGACTTGACTTGACTTGACTTGACTTGACTTGACTTGACTTGACTTGACTTGACTTGACTTGACTTGACTTGACTTGACTTGACTTGACTTGACTTGACTTGACTTGACTTGACTTGACTTGACTTGACTTGACTTGACTTGACTTGACTTGACTTGACTTGACTTGACTTGACTTGACTTGACTTGACTTGACTTGACTTGACTTGACTTGACTTGACTTGACTTGACTTGACTTGACTTGACTTGACTTGACTTGACTTGACTTGACTTGACTTGACTTGACTTGACTTGACTTGACTTGACTTGACTTGACTTGACTTGACTTGACTTGACTTGACTTGACTTGACTTGACTTGACTTGACTTGACTTGACTTGACTTGACTTGACTTGACTTGACTTGACTTGACTTGACTTGACTTGACTTGACTTGACTTGACTTGACTTGACTTGACTTGACTTGACTTGACTTGACTTGACTTGACTTGACTTGACTTGACTTGACTTGACTTGACTTGACTTGACTTGACTTGACTTGACTTGACTTGACTTGACTTGACTTGACTTGACTTGACTTGACTTGACTTGCTACTTGACTTGACTTGACTTGACTTGACTTGACTTGACTTGACTTGACTTGACTTGACTTGACTTGACTTGACTTGACTTGACTTGACTTGACTTGACTTGACTTGACTTGACTTGACTTGACTTGACTTGACTTGACTTGACTTGACTTGACTTGACTTGACTTGACTTGACTTGACTTGACTTGACTTGACTTGACTTGACTTGACTTGACTTGACTTGACTTGACTTGACTTGACTTGACTTGACTTGACTTGACTTGACTTGACTTGACTTGACTTGACTTGACTTGACTTGACTTGACTTGACTTGACTTGACTTGACTTGACTTGACTTGACTTGACTTGACTTGACTTGACTTGACTTGACTTGACTTGACTTGACTTGACTTGACTTGACTTGACTTGACTTGACTTGACTTGACTTGACTTGACTTGACTTGACTTGACTTGACTTGACTTGACTTGACTTGACTTGACTTGACTTGACTTGACTTGACTTGACTTGACTTGACTTGACTTGACTTGACTTGACTTGACTTGACTTGACTTGACTTGACTTGACTTGACTTGACTTGACTTGACTTGACTTGACTTGACTTGACTTGACTTGACTTGACTTGACTTGACTTGACTTGACTTGACTTGACTTGACTTGACTTGACTTGACTTGACTTGACTTGACTTGACTTGACTTGACTTGACTTGACTTGACTTGACTTGACTTGACTTGACTTGACTTGACTTGACTTGACTTGACTTGACTTGACTTGACTTGACTTGACTTGACTTGACTTGACTTGACTTGACTTGACTTGACTTGACTTGACTTGACTTGACTTGACTTGACTTGACTTGACTTGACTTGACTTGACTTGACTTGACTTGACTTGACTTGACTTGACTTGACTTGACTTGACTTGACTTGACTTGACTTGACTTGACTTGACTTGACTTGACTTGACTTGACTTGACTTGACTTGACTTGACTTGACTTGACTTGACTTGACTTGACTTGACTTGACTTGACTTGACTTGACTTGACTTGACTTGACTTGACTTGACTTGACTGACTTGACTTGACTTGACTTGACTTGACTTGACTTGACTTGACTTGACTTGACTTGACTTGACTTGACTTGACTTGACTTGACTTGACTTGACTTGACTTGACTTGACTTGACTTGACTTGACTTGACTTGACTTGACTTGACTTGACTTGACTTGACTTGACTTGACTTGACTTGACTTGACTTGACTTGACTTGACTTGACTTGACTTGACTTGACTTGACTTGACTTGACTTGACTTGACTTGACTTGACTTGACTTGACTTGACTTGACTTGACTTGACTTGACTTGACTTGACTTGACTTGACTTGACTTGACTTGACTTGACTTGACTTGACTTGACTTGACTTGACTTGACTTGACTTGACTTGACTTGACTTGACTTGACTTGACTTGACTTGACTTGACTTGACTTGACTTGACTTGACTTGACTTGACTTGACTTGACTTGACTTGACTTGACTTGACTTGACTTGACTTGACTTGACTTGACTTGACTTGACTTGACTTGACTTGACTTGACTTGACTTGACTTGGACTTGACTTGACTTGACTTGACTTGACTTGACTTGACTTGACTTGACTTGACTTGACTTGACTTGACTTGACTTGACTTGACTTGACTTGACTTGACTTGACTTGACTTGACTTGACTTGACTTGACTTGACTTGACTTGACTTGACTTGACTTGACTTGACTTGACTTGACTTGACTTGACTTGACTTGACTTGACTTGACTTGACTTGACTTGACTTGACTTGACTTGACTTGACTTGACTTGACTTGACTTGACTTGACTTGACTTGACTTGACTTGACTTGACTTGACTTGACTTGACTTGACTTGACTTGACTTGACTTGACTTGACTTGACTTGACTTGACTTGACTTGACTTGACTTGACTTGACTTGACTTGACTTGACTTGACTTGACTTGACTTGACTTGACTTGACTTGACTTGACTTGACTTGACTTGACTTGACTTGACTTGACTTGACTTGACTTGACTTGACTTGACTTGACTTGACTTGACTTGACTTGACTTGACTTGACTTGACTTGACTTGACTTGACTTGACTTGACTTGACTTGACTTGACTTGACTTGACTTGACTTGACTTGACTTGACTTGACTTGACTTGACTTGACTTGACTTGACTTGACTTGACTTGACTTGACTTGACTTGACTTGACTTGACTTGACTTGACTTGACTTGACTTGACTTGACTTGACTTGACTTGACTTGACTTGACTTGACTTGACTTGACTTGACTTGACTTGACTTGACTTGACTTGACTTGACTTGACTTGACTTGACTTGACTTGACTTGACTTGACTTGACTTGACTTGACTTGACTTGACTTGACTTGACTTGACTTGACTTGACTTGACTTGACTTGACTTGACTTGACTTGACTTGACTTGACTTGACTTGACTTGACTTGACTTGACTTGACTTGACTTGACTTGACTTGACTTGACTTGACTTGACTTGACTTGACTTGACTTGACTTGACTTGACTTGACTTGACTTGACTTGACTTGACTTGACTTGACTTGACTTGACTTGACTTGACTTGACTTGACTTGACTTGACTTGACTTGACTTGACTTGACTTGACTTGACTTGACTTGACTTGACTTGACTTGACTTGACTTGACTTGACTTGACTTGACTTGACTTGACTTGACTTGACTTGACTTGACTTGACTTGACTTGACTTGACTTGACTTGACTTGACTTGACTTGACTTGACTTGACTTGACTTGACTTGACTTGACTTGACTTGACTTGACTTGACTTGACTTGACTTGACTTGACTTGACTTGACTTGACTTGACTTGACTTGACTTGACTTGACTTGACTTGACTTGACTTGACTTGACTTGACTTGACTTGACTTGACTTGACTTGACTTGACTTGACTTGACTTGACTTGACTTGACTTGACTTGACTTGACTTGACTTGACTTGACTTGACTTGACTTGACTTGACTTGACTTGACTTGACTTGACTTGACTTGACTTGACTTGACTTGACTTGACTTGACTTGACTTGACTTGACTTGACTTGACTTGACTTGACTTGACTTGACTTGACTTGACTTGACTTGACTTGACTTGACTTGACTTGACTTGACTTGACTTGACTTGACTTGACTTGACTTGACTTGACTTGACTTGACTTGACTTGACTTGACTTGACTTGACTTGACTTGACTTGACTTGACTTGACTTGACTTGACTTGACTTGACTTGACTTGACTTGACTTGACTTGACTTGACTTGACTTGACTTGACTTGACTTGACTTGACTTGACTTGACTTGACTTGACTTGACTTGACTTGACTTGACTTGACTTGACTTGACTTGACTTGACTTGACTTGACTTGACTTGACTTGACTTGACTTGACTTGACTTGACTTGACTTGACTTGACTTGACTTGACTTGACTTGACTTGACTTGACTTGACTTGACTTGACTTGACTTGACTTGACTTGACTTGACTTGACTTGACTTGACTTGACTTGACTTGACTTGACTTGACTTGACTTGACTTGACTTGACTTGACTTGACTTGACTTGACTTGACTTGACTTGACTTGACTTGACTTGACTTGACTTGACTTGACTTGACTTGACTTGACTTGACTTGACTTGACTTGACTTGACTTGACTTGACTTGACTTGACTTGACTTGACTTGACTTGACTTGACTTGACTTGACTTGACTTGACTTGACTTGACTTGACTTGACTTGACTTGACTTGACTTGACTTGACTTGACTTGACTTGACTTGACTTGACTTGACTTGACTTGACTTGACTTGACTTGACTTGACTTGACTTGACTTGACTTGACTTGACTTGACTTGACTTGACTTGACTTGACTTGACTTGACTTGACTTGACTTGACTTGACTTGACTTGACTTGACTTGACTTGACTTGACTTGACTTGACTTGACTTGA